>JASCZI010030221.1:243437-258760 GCA_036250425.1 Stylosanthes scabra
GGCAAAATAATGGTACATTAGAAAGAGGACCTGAACAATTGGAACATGATCACAACCACAGTTAGAAATTAGACTGTGCAGGAAGATATTCACTGAATTGTGGAATTATTGAAGTAATAAAACATATGGACTATATTGAGCTAAATCCAATATTCCAATTTGAGTTTCATCTCTTAAAGTCTTATATATCTAGATTACATTTTTGTGCTAAATCAGATTTCAGTTTCAACATGAGAAAAACTAATAGACTTAATTTCCATTCTCCTGTTATTAAGCTTTTAGAAAAATATAATTCATGACAAGGCCTCAAATCACCTATGACCGAGTGATGTAAATTTTCATTCTAGCTATCAGTTCTTATGTATAAGGTTAAAGTTCGGTACAAGCTAAGGAGAGCCTATTCAATGCTCACACTCCACACTCCAAACCACTCATGTATCTCTCTACCTGAAAGCTTAAGCATTTAGGAGATTGTTGATGATGCATATTATGATATAGCTACAATTCATCATGGTTGCTACCTAGCATCTGCTATGATATGTACTATAATCGATGTACTAAAATATGTAAGGCATCCATATTGAAACCTACCTGCATCCATCCTTTCCATTCTTCTGTCTGATGTCGATTAAGGTAAAGTATGGTTCTTCCAGAAAATGCTGATGCGTCATTATGTTTCTTGAAAGAGGTCATGGCTGAAACTATAATCAGAAGAAGGTACAAGAAGATGAAAAGATCCCGACTATAATTCTGTCAAACAAATAGAAAAGGAAAAGCCAGTTAAAAAGAAGCTATTACACAATGGCAATAATTCAAGTCATATAAAGATTTAAAGACAAAGTAAGACTACAATTTGAAAAGCTTGATCAAAAGCTTGCACAACATATATCTAACCAAAAGCTTGATCCCCAATTGGAAAAAATAAACAAAAATAGTTGCTTACTAGAGCTTTGGCTATAAATATTGTAATATAATATTCTAAGTGGAAAACCCTACAAGGTGAAACATACTGGAAGATATGTCTTCCCAAGCCTTGATTGAACAACAAATTATTACTGACCAGAAAAAATAAATAACTAAATAAATAAAACAACAGCAAAATTGTTGCATAGAAGTATATTTGACTATGAAATCATGCATTATGAACTAAGCTAAGTGTAGAAACTAAAAAGTAAAAATTATGAACAGGGTGAAATGTATAAGAAATAGCCTCCTTTCATTTACTTTATTTTTCATATAGTTCTTTTTATAGGCTTTCAGACACAGATATCAAAAGGGGTATAATTCATAAATTAATTTTATTTTTTTATAAATAAAATTGCATAATAGCATTAGCACCAAAAATAGTGTACAAACGCAACTGATATACAATATAATTTTGTTTCAAGTTACAGTCCCGAAATAAGTGGAGAAGTAATAAGTGGTATACTAGTACCTTTGTAGAATCTCCAAGTAAGTTGGTTCGATCACAAATGTAGAAATAAAACAGGATCAGCCCAAACTCAGCCCTAAGAATTATTGTAAATAAGTTTTAAGAACTCAGAAGATTCAAGAGCACGACATAAAATGTTTGAGTCATTTAAAGAACAGTGACTTACAATGCCCTCAAAGTTGCTCGATTTTCGAGCAAGAATGAATCATCCATGGTCAAAAACCTAGACAGGACAAGTAAGAAGGTAAGGATCTAAACGAATAAGCCTGAGAAACTGAAAACAACCCCATGACCATGTAAAGTAGAAAATGACCTGATCAAATTTGCTTTGACAGATGATCCATGGAATTTTGCTGATGAAGATCGTGTGAGCCCTGCTTCAAGCAAAATGGCTCGATCATCTTCCTTAATGCTTTCCTTCCCCAACTCCTCAAGATTAGTGTCCGAATGACTGCAATCCTCGAAGACAAATTACTAAGCATCAGAAATTTTTCTAAAAGAGATTTTTTTATGCTTTTCAGATCTCAAAAACATAGAGGAAGTGGTTGAGACCATTTAATACAACAACAAAAAAGCCTTATCCCACTAGGTGGAGTCAGCTACATGGATTAAATGAAGCCGTTAAGCTCTATCATGTATCATGTCTACAGAGAGACCGTTTAATACAAGTTAACAAGAAAGGGTATTATATCCAGTTCACATGTTTCAACAATAGCTACTTGTTTTCGATCAGGCAACAAAAAATTTCAAATAGATACAAGATGGAAACATAATCCATATCGGTATCTCTTTGTCTAACTTTTTTTTTGGTTAACATCTCTTTGGTATCTCTTTGTCTAACTTTAATATGCATTTTAATGATTTCAAATTCTTTAATAATTTTTAGCGGTTTTAAGAGAACTATACATCTAGTTTTATGCTGAGATAAGACCTAAGCAATTGGATTTGTTAGTTCTGCAAACATTATTTGGGTTCATAATGCTGAAACTCGTAAACTTGTAAATGAAGTTTAAGTGCTGTTACTACATTTCGGGATCAATAACGATCCCTGCTATTCAATCTAGCACAATGCTTATGTAAAAGATTTTTCCCATACTAATCAAGATTATGTCATTATTTTCCACATTCAGATAATCATCAACTGTCACTACAAGACTTCCCTGCATAATAACAAAGTTATCACCCACAGAAATATCAATCAGTATGTCTAGATTTTCATCACAAATCTAACCAATCACAGAAGATACATACAACTAATAGAAATGTGGAAACTCATCCTTGATACATATTCCACCACTTCAAAATCCAATATGATTTAATGTGTTGAAAGGTCAATAATTTCCCATGACTTTAACAGTACGACACTTACACTTTAGGAGGAGATGACGTTTTCTTGTACTCTAAGTACTCTGAATATATCCATGTAACAAAAACTGGAATAATACCGAGCAAGAAAGACACCTGGGGCCATAATAAGCAAAATTCCATCAGAAAATTGACTATTTCATATCAAATAGTATCAGATAATAGTGCGGAAATAAGGAAAAGAAACCATGACGGTGTAATCTAATAGAATTAGGTAATTAATCATGGATGCATTATTCAATGAGCGTCATTCAAACAAACAGAAGTTTTACATGCAGTTTTCTCCAGATTTAACCCAACTACACTATGCTCAATCTCAAGTACACAGTTAAGAAGTCAGCTCGAATTTTAAATATATCAAATTATGCTGTCATTCAGGTCCAAGTCCAAAATTGTTTTTTCCCCAAACATACATATATTCATCCAAATGGTTTTTAGCTACTGAACTAACACGATTGTGCATCTATCAACTAAAAAATCTCATTCATTACTCTTATTCACGAAGTTCCAGATTGAATGAGAGTTATGACCTATATTATAATCCAATCCAATATCAAACAATTCCCTTCCAGAAACTCCAGAAATCGTTAACAGTTAGATTCAATCATTCAAACAACATTACACCAAAGCAGATCACCGACAATTAACCACTGTTTCTGAAATCTCACAACCGAATCGAAGTAATCACATAGAAAAAATCAATCGCACAAATCAAATCTCTCTCTAACATGCACACACACCTGCCCCGGCGTGATTGGCCCCGAAACAACCATGCTGGATGAAGCTGCTCCAATCTGCATAAAGAAGAGGCGAATCAGCGAAGAAGGAGGCACATTGGAAAGGAAGAATCGAAATCTGAGAGCGTATACCGAAAGGCAAAGAGATCGAAGGACCTGATATTGGTAAGGGGAAGGTGTCAGAGAATGATCATAAATAGGTTTGAGAGTGAGAGGAAGAAAGAGAAACCCTAGAGATCTGAAACGAGGAGTTTGCTTGAAGAATAGAGAAAATGTCAGAGGGGATGTCTCTCTCTCAAGTTGTTGAATACTTGAAGAAGCCTCTTCTCTTCTTCTCTTGTTTTCTTTTCTGTCTCTTTGCTTTCAATTGCAAATATTGAATTCTGATTAGATCAATTTCTTCATTTCTGTTTTGTGTTTTGTGTGTGTGAGTAACTGTTATTTTCCTCTCACTATTAAATTACTAATCATGCATTAATGTTTGTTGCCACTTTGCTTTCTTTCCTTTTGGCTGTTTCATTACTTAAACTAACCACATAATTTTGGTCATTTTTTAACTAACACTAAATATTAAATATTAAATAAATACTTAATCCCAATCCAACCACTGAGAGTTTGGTATAGGCTTGATTAATTAATTGGAGGCATGATTGGATTGGATGTCTTGTTTATTGGATCAAATCTTCCTTAAAACTTGGTGAATTTTTTTAAATAACACGTCTTCATCCTACAATGTGGTGAATTTATGATCATGGACTTATGTCTGATTGTCTGTGCTTCAATTGGAAACTGGAAATTTGGAATATTACAGCCGTACCAACTACACAAAGGTAAAATAGTACTACTAAAAAATGGGCACTGATGTAGCCGTTGAATAATGTGTCTGCCCATAACATTATTCCATTGTCCATAAATTCATACTTCATTATCGTTACTATTAAGTATTAATTGCTCTGCATAATTTTAAACTTCAAAATTAAAATTTTATTTTTAATTTGGTCCTCACTGCTTTTTGAATAACCCTGCATCATGTCCATTTCTTTTCAATTCCTTTCCGTTATTTTCCATTTTTTTAAACCATAAGTATTTTCCAATATCTTTATTTTGTCCTGAAGTTATTGGAGGTGTTTAAGAAAATGGTAAGGATAAAATTGTTTGAACAATTTACTCTATTATTCTTTTTTATTTTTTTAAATATGTCAAAACCCGTTTATATTTTGAAATATCAGATAAAATAGTTTTAACTTTTTGGTATATATTGTAAGATTTATTTGTTTAAAATGTATAAAAAGATGCATTTTTTTTTTTTGGTTACACATGCATTTTTCTTATAAATTACAAAAATTGATATATAGTGAGTAATAAGTAAGTAATAATAATGAGACTCCAAAGTCCAAACCTCCAAGGCAAATTTTTTGGTTATTATGATTCTCTCCGTTGGTTTTCCCGAAAACTCTTATGGAAGCCCAAATTTGCAAACGTGATGTTCTGTTTATTATATTTTTGGTTAACAAAGGGGCCAAAGGCCCGTTTTGTTTATTCCTTGTCGTAATAGTTTTAGCTTAGGCCCAGTTATCTTGCCTTCGTAATGGTTTCGGCTTAGGCCCAGTTTGCGGAGACAAGAAATGAAGAAAATATGACCCCAAAAAAAAAGAAATGAAGAAAATAGTTTGTCACCAAATTTAACTACAAAAATGGTTATCAAATGCAACTAATCTTGAAGCTATTTCTTTATATGTCTTGAAGAGTAGCTTCTCCAGACAACAAAAAAAAAAAGAGTAGCTTCTAACATTTTTCACCTAAAACAAACAAAGCAAGCAATATTAATTCAAAATTTAAAACTTGCTTAAATGGGATGAGTAGTGGTCCTAAATCCTAATTAAGCTATCCCGGCCCATCTAACAAGTAGGCAAATTTAATTATTGGGTGTAATACAATCCCACATTTATCCCAAATTTATGTCTGCGGCATGTCATAGGCTGGACGGTTATATTAGACAGCAAGTAAGAATTATTTCGGTCTTTACTCGTGGAATGGAGATTTTATATACATTAACTATAAATTATGATACAAAGTTATAATTTAAAACTATTATATCTAATTTAATATATATAATTTTATGTAGATAATATCTATAATTATATTTATAATTCATATGGCATTATCCTTTTTTTTTTTTTTTTCATTGGAATTTGTGAGAGGTCTTATCTATTTAATCAAATAACAATTAATAACTGAAAATTAAAATTAAAATAAGAAAGTTATAATTAATTATACTATTATTAAACTTTTCCCTTAATTAAAATGGAAACTAAGACCAGGCCTAGCTACTTGCGTAGTAGTAGTAGTTTGAGGACACACATACATAACTTGCATTTAATTTGAAGGGACGAACCATTCAATCTTGGCTAATAATCTAGTTGATTTATAACCCCAGACTATATGCTTAGGTAGTATTCAACATTCATTCACAGAAGACTGTGAAAAAAAAATCATTCCCAGAAGGCATTTTTTATTTTAAAATTACTATATATAAAATAGTAAATACATATATTTTGATGAAAGTACATTCGACGCCAACTCTCTATTTAACTATTGTTTATTTATCATGTCTATGGGAGCAGCCGTTGGAAGAGATTGAGACTGAGAGATCAAAATTAAATTAAGTTTATTATTATGTTTGGTTTAAAATTTATTAGGAGACAAATTTTGAGAAATAAAGATTAAATTAAGTTGATGGAGAAATAACAAAGTTAATAATAAAAAACTTTAATGTTAAATGAGAGTATTTAAATAAAAAAAAAAATTTAAAATTTCAGTCCCTACTATTCGGAGATTCTGAAAATACTAAAATTCTGAAAATTGAGATTGAAATTTTAGTTCTAATCTCTATCAACCAAATACAATACTGAGTGTTCATAAAATACATAAAATATATATAGCTTCTTTTAGCTAATTTGATAATGAAATATATACTATACATAAAAACCTACTATCGATCAATATATACGGTGGAAGATAACGAAAAATATACACGCCTGGAGCTTTTAAGGTTTGATTAAAAAAATTGTTCAATTTTATATTTTTAACTTGTATTTGGATTTTAATTTTATGTAAAAGTCAAATTTAAAAATGAGATAAACATTATTGATTTTTGAAAAAAGCTCGAAGATCAATCATTTTAATTTATTTTAATCAATAATTTTTTATCAATATATACATTTTATTTGTGTAATTAGATATTTTTTAATATCAACCAATAAAAATACGTTAATTGAATAAATACCAACCCAAAAAAATAATTTGTGCTGATAATATAACACTACTACTCTTAAATTTTTTGTATGAAGTTCAAAATGAAATATAAGGCCATGATCTATCTAAAATCATCTCTTCTAAAAAAATTAAATTAATAGTAGCTAATAAAAGTAAATGAATAATTTTATGTTAAATATGATGATTAAATAGTAGTCTATTAATAAATATTTGCCGAGGCATTACTTTTATTTCTTTTATCAAAAGACTATACTTTTGTATTTTATGATGAAATCAAATTAAGTCTTCATTATATTATTATTATATACCATGCGAATATATAGCTACAGCTCCACAAAGGAGTGATTGGGTTCTTGCTAGTAACTATATATGCTTTAATTTCCATGTAACCTATTGTCCCGAGCGTGAAAATATTGTATCTCTATGTATCTATAAATTTAGGGTTTCAATTATATATGTATGTATATATGGAATACAATTACGTGGAAGCAAATTAAACTTGCTATGATTCCGAAAATGCACACATAAATATAATTTCTACTATATTGTCGACTCCCTAAAAATGACAAGATACTAACGAAGAATATATCCTTGTCACAGAACTTAATTAGCAGCTTTGTTTTACTTTGACTATGGAAGAGAATACATATATATATATATATTAGGCAAGTGTGAACATTATTCAGAAAATGCCAATAATATTCAGAAAAGGGCTAAAAATAATTGACTTTATTATATGTATGTTAGAATACCAGTTTGTCTTTGACACTTGCAGTTGTACCTTGAAGAGTTGAGGTCCACAAATTATAGTTCAAGTTCAACATATATATATAACCCATTTTCAATGCAATTAACCAAATCAATGATCTAATTAGCTAGGTTTAATTTCAGATGCATTATATTTATCTTGAAAACCTATGAAATAATGAGATGGAATAAAGCATATATATAAAAATATAAAATAGGTAGCTATTTAATTAATTTATAATATAATCTCTGGCTATCTAATCTAATTAAATATATATAGCTCAACATATATAGGTAACAAGGAAGTAAGGAACATACCCCCCTATATATGAAAAATATGGACGAACACTGCACAGTAGTGTTGCCGCTATAGCAGATAGAGATGTCAACCTAATATGAACCCACTTGGAATGAGTCATACATAACATATAGGTAGCTACATACCTAGCTACAATGGTTGAAATTAAATTAAATTAAACTAAGTTTACCCTGCTATAAAATAACCATATATGTACAAGATCAAAAGAGATCAGATTATCATGATAACAATTAAACAAGTCCAAAGACATATATATCATCATATCATATCATATGTAGTGAGTGATAGAGATCAGAGTGTACATGATCTCATGGCTCTTGTTTGAGGAACATGGAAGGGAGCAGCATGTCTTGAAGGAGGCCATATTCAGGAGGAAGCTGCTGCTGATGATTGCTATTATTATTATTATTATTCTGATGGAGAAGGATAGAGTTATTACTGTTGTTGTTATTGTTGTTAATGCTCTGCTGATGATTATAAAACAAGGACGATAAGCCAGCAGCATTAGTGGTGGTGGTAAAGAGAGAGGAATGGTTGTGATGGTGGTGGTGGGAGGAGAGGGAACCGAAGAGGTCCTGGTGAGTAGGGAATAAGTTGGAAGCGGCGGAGAGGGGAGTGGGGGCTGAGATGGAAAGCATGGAAGGTGTGAACATGGAAGCCGCATTCCCTCTCAAAGAAGTGGGGACTGGATGGTTGTGTTGACCTTCATACGTTGTTATCACAGTGCTTGGATCTTGATATGACCTCTCCACCCTTTTCTTCACACTGCACTTCTGTGTCGTGCATCTGTAATAGCTCCTGATCATGCCAATTCATTTCAATTCAATTACCAATAACCTAATAATAATCTTTATTATTATATTCATGAATAATTTAATTGAATTATACCTTGGATAAGGGCTATTCTTAACGGCTTTCTGTCCGTATTTCCTCCATCGGTATCCATCTTCAAGATGATCAACCTCGCTCTTTGTCATGAACGCAAACCTTGGCTCCTTTTGCTTCTTCTCCCCTTTCTTCTTATTATTCTCCTTGTTCCTGTAATTTATTCTGATTATTAATTAACTTGCACTACCCTAATAAGTTAGTAGCTACCATTTAATTAACTTCATAACCAAGCTAGAATAATAATACGAAGAGGAAGCCAGTTTCAAATTAAATTAAAATTAATTAATTACCCTTTCTTGGAGGTTTCTCCTGAAGCTTCTTCTTTGGCTTGGCTATCTTTGTTGCTCTTTCCAGAATCTTCTTCGCCACCGGCTTCAGATGATGACGAAGAGATCGATGAGTTCAGGGTTGTTGCAAGGGTTTCGCTACCTCCGCCACCACTACCACTTCCTAGTAATACATCTATTCCTTCGGGCTTTTGATTATTGTTGCCTTCGATGGATGAAAAGACCTCCGATGAAGAAGGAGACAAACCAAAAGAAGTTGCAAGGGAGTTATAATCCATCCCTCCTTGAAGGCATTCAGTGAAGCTCATGTATGAAGATGGATCAAACTGCTTCTCACAGAACATGTTGTTGGATAATATTCTTCCTCCTCTTGATGAACTAATATTCTGATGATGATCTACAATAAGGTCTTGGTAAAGAAGTTGTTTAGCTTCATCAGACATGAAGAAGAAGAATTGAAGAAGATGGAAAAGTAGAAGAAGAGAAGAGAGAACTACACTGTGTATGAAAGAGAGAGGTAGTGAGACTTTGTATCTTATCTTTTGAAGTTATTTGCAAATGAATAAATATATAAGATTAAGAGAAAAAAGAAAATATAGAAGAAAATAAAAAAATTAATAATAATGGAAAGTCTTTGGGTTTGAATAGAGAGTTGCTAGGGTCACTTTAAAAAGGAGGTTGACAAAATACACCTTCCAATCACAAGACCTCAAAGTGCTTTCTTATATGGAAACATTGATTCATCATCTATAATATATATTCTATCGGTCTATGTTACTTCCATTAAGGAGACTTATCAAACATTAGTTATGCACACAGGGACATTTTCACTATACTACACCATATCAAATTATTAAAATATGTGTATTTTACAATAAAGAAAAAAATAATAATAAATACATATACCTAGGAACAATGTTGGTTATAACCTATTAGTTTTTATTAAATTATGAGATACAAAGGATTACCAAAAAACAAATTATATATAGTATTATTTCTCTTTATGTACTATAATTAATAGTTTATATTATACATAGACAAAAAAAAATCATATTATATGTATTTTATAGAATTCCACACTCTCTCTCTTATTGTGTTTATTTATTTATTTTTGTTACATAAAATTATTCCTCTTATTTAATACTGAGTACTCATGTGAAAAATAAATAAATAATAAAATATCTGAAATAAATTTATATCGATGATAAGAGAGTACTCAAAGAATAAAAAAATACATGAGAGAAAATAATAAAATATATTAAAAAAAATACTGCAATTATTATAAATTATTATTATTATTATTATCCATTATAAAATTTTAATTAATTAAATGTAGTCACGTAACATAATTTAAGTGGCCAGAATAAGAAAAAATGAGTTGCACCGTAAGCAAGTAAAAATTTTCATAATAGATTATAACCTTTTGAAACTCCAAAAGTTGGCAATAATAAAAATGTGACTTTTATTATTAAGGATATTCTATCTTGAGTCTTGACTGATGTTCAGTCTAATATGGAGTCTTCTAAAATTAGCTATATACATATTTCAATCTTTAACGGAAGATTCTCTTTGTTCCCTTCCTGAAACCATATGTAATTATGTATTACAGTAGAGGATGCTATAAAATCATAAATCTTTAATTTTATTATCATGGAAAGAAAATAATAATAATAGAAGTAGAATCCTAGGTGTCCTCACCCAGTAAAACTCATAGTCTTATCTTGTTCTATTTCCATTCTTTTGGTTTGATTGGGAAAAGAAGAGTCAAATAAAGCAGGGTTGACTCCATTATATTTTTCTGTTACGTGAAACTCAACATTCAATTTTCTAAAATATATATGAGTTTAATTTTAATGTATCGACGATGTAAAATTTTTTTCATACTGATCTAATTAGATTCATGCATTTATGTGAATTAATAAGTAATAAGTTTAAAAATTAATTATTTTTTATAATGCGGTAACACCTAATTGAATGTATATAAAATTCTTTTATATTGATAATGTATAGAAATTAAATTATATATAATTTGATATTTTATTTTTATGATAGTATTTTATTTTCACAAGAAGTAAAAAAATGAAAAAATCAAGTTATTGTTATTGAAAGAAAGAGGAAAAGTGTGTGATTGCAGGCGTTGGAAGAGGAGCGTTATTAAATGAGTAAGGTGAGTGAGTCAATGATTCAAACTTTTCAACTTATGAGTGTTGTTCGGGAATGGGAATGGAAAACCTCACACGTGTCTATGATTGGCACCGTCATTTGACCGTAACCTCTTCCCACGTGTCTCTCCTTTTATTCCCTCTGCTGATGCCAAACCAACGTCACCATCTAAATAACTCAGATTGCCTTTCTTTTTAAAAAAATTAAAGATTTAGTCGGAAAATATATATAATTACTAAATTAAATAAAAAGTGATTTTTTTAAATCTTAAGTGATAAATTTGAAATAAGTACAGGAAAAAAGGTGTTGAGTGAGTCTTTGAATTGGAATTATAGCATGATGATGCTGTACCCCCTCTCTTTTTTTTTCTTTTCTTGTTCTCCTTATTTTGGATTTGCTAGATCATCTCCTTTTTAGTCCTTTCATTTTCATTCCCTTTGTTTTTTCCCCACTTAATAATACCGATGCTTTACGTAAAGGCAATTCTAACACTGTGTTTTGGTCCCATTAATAATAATGACCACCATGAAATAACATTATTATATTATTATATATTGTTAATAATGTAACCATATGGCTTGGCTAGCTATGATATCTTTTTATGAAACAATCAAATTGTGTAGACTAAGTAGGGGAAATGTTGTTGCATGTGCTTTGACAATGTTATCTATATCTATAGCTATTATTTTTTTAAAGAAGATAATATTAATATTTGTAATAATTAACATGCATCCGAAAATTAATCTCTCTCTCTATATATATATGGATATTCCCCAGTGATGAGTGGTAATAGATTTTGCCATAAATGCCGGAGAAATAGCAGTGCATAGTTGAGTAGTGTTAGGTTTGGTAGTGAGTCCAATAATGAAGCCTATTACATACATAAGTGGAAAACAAAATTCGTATACACTAACTACACAAAATGCTATTTATCCTAATTTGTTGACGCTTTCTCAACTTGTGCTTGGTATTATTTAGGAAAAGAAATATTCAAAGTGATAAAGGCATAAAGCTATGGAAAAAGGCTCCATCATCCATTGCAGCTGCTATAACTTCTCAACTATACTTATTGGCGTAGTTAATAAGTCTTTTCATGAATCAGATGAATCATTCTTTGATAAATAAAGTAGTGTATTCCGTTAGAACACTTGAGCGAAGCTGATTTTATTTTACACATTATTTTACTTTTTGAGTCATTTGAAAATTTATTGATTTTTTCTTATATTAATATTCATTTTATAAGCTGTTTAGTGCGTGTTTAATTTGGTGATGATGACTGAGAATTGAGATGGTGCTACAGATATGAAAGCTATTTAGATTACAAGCTTATATATGCTGTCAGAAAATAGCAGTGATGAGTTAAATTTCCACAGACACATAAATAGGAGCTAAGGTCATCGACCAAGATTTTATTCTGCCTTTGTCAATTACGGTACCCTAAAATGAATCACAAGAAACTTGAGGATTTCCAACTTTGCATACTAATATAATTAGACTTTAATTTTAGTGTATACTAAGTGTAAAATATTTTTAATAGTATAATTGAAATATATTTAAAATATTAAAAATAAATTAAACGTTAAAATTTTAAAAAATTAATATTAGAAAAAAATATATATACTTTATTCTTGAAACTAACATATTTAGTATTTACTCACACATGTGCGCAATTCTTTGAGTGAAAAGAGTGTGCTTCTCTAATAATAATAGTAATCTTGACTAAAAAATATGTTTAACCGACCATACATTATGATTATCCAATAGTCCTCGCTATCACATAAACAGATTTTCCCCCTATTACATAACAATTTGATGGTAAATTAAAAAGTGTAGACATACATGAATTAATTTGCTTCATCACAATTTTCTTACCCTATACACATACAAATAATATAAACTTGCATGACGTAAAAAATCTTAATTGCGGTCAACTTGATATTAGATAGTCAACCTGTCAAAAGGAACTACTTTTACATTTTGTGATAGATATATCTAACATAAAATGAGAGGGTATTTTCGCCATTTGGGAGTTTAATTTGAATAAGTCATGGCTAATGTATGTGTCACGGGAGTGGATTCAACCTAATAATTCATTTTCGTTTACGGTTCCAGAAAAATAATTTGATCCCTTTATTATCATTGATTCTTAATAATCCAGTTTCACTGTGTTGTTATAAAATCACTTATTTTATAATTATAAGTTGATAATAAAAACCCATAAATAAAGATATATAAGTAATTATATATCAAGTATACTAAAGCTTCGAGTTATTTATATATACATTTATTTTGTTTTTTTTTTTTGTTTGTCGTATATTCTATACATTTTTATTGTAGAAATTTGTATACCATATCATAAAACATTAAAACTAGCTATAATAAATATTTATTGTATATATACCCTAAAGTAGTTTAAAATTTCAATATATTTATTGTAATTTTATTAAAATAAAAAATGTTAAATTTTTTACTAATAGTAATTTTAATATCTTCTTCACAGCTAAAAACATTATTAATTAAACACACCGGTATAGTCCATCTAATTGATATAATAATAATTACATAATTAAGGTTCTCTTAATTATAACATCTTTTCGTAGTCAACCAGCATAAAAGTTAGAAACATCAAGTAGGAGAGACTTATAGAAAACGAAAAAGAAAAAGCCATAAATTATGAGACGTTAATTAATTTGTTGGTTTTGATGAGGTTCAGTCAAAACTCTCTGGATGCAAAAAATAATTCAAAAGGCAAATAATTAAGTATGTCATTAAGACTCGCTTTCTGTTAAAACCTTTTTTACCCCTAACAAATGCTCTTTTAGTTATTTCAATTACAAATATTTAGAGTTATTTTATTAAATAAAATAAATTAGTCTCTGACATTTTTTATTTTAAGATAAATAAATTCCTCATCTCTATTGAATACATAATTATTTATAATTTTGTTAAAAGAAGTACATATATTCAGTATAGAGAAGAGGGAGGAAGGAGTTGGAGAATTTAATGGGTGAAGCACATATACGGTTGCATTTTTGGACGATTTGAAAAGTTTGAAGTTCATGGAAAGTGATGAATATTGATTTTTGGTGACAACATTGTATGTTGTTTCGTATAATGTATACATACGAGCCAAGTTTATTTATTGAGCCTTTATTTTTAAATTTATTTAAATATTCAATGATATATGCGTTGTAAAAATAAATTTTAAAAAATAAATTAATTAGTTTATATATATATATATAATGAATGTATTATAATGCCATAAAAAGTACTCGTATATATTTAACTCAACTACCTATTTTCCAAGAGTTATACAAATTAAGACATTTATATATGATTATTTGTTTTTTTTAATATTTTGTGAAAGAAAAACATAAAAATATATTTTTTTTGTTTTTATCTCTATCTTTTTTTTTTCTTGTTGCAAATTTTAAAAATAAAAATACTAAAAATAAAATGCAAACCAACCGTTATTATTAAATAATAATAACGAACAATCAACTTGTATTGATCTAGTGGTCAGTTCATTAGTCCTTTTAACTAAGTGTCGTTGTGTCAGGAATTTAAATCTTGACTTGTATATGCAGCAACTCATTGATCTATCACAGACCTCTAAATTGAACTCAGATTTGCGAATTAATTCTTAAGGTTGAAAAATATCACGGCGGCAACAACAACAATAATAATAATAATGATAATAATAATAATAATAATAATAATAACGAACTTTAAAATGTAATTAAAAACATGAGAAGATTTAAATTTGTTAAGAATATGATAGAAGTTAGATCCAATACAACGATACATACATGCGTAGATGGCTATTATTGTATGTGAATGGGGAGAGTGTTAAGTGACATATACCTACCTCTTCTAAATGTTAGTTGTTATGTAACAACAGGTTTCTCAACAAATAATAAGTTCCGCCAAATTATTATTTCACTCCATATAAAGCAATCACAAAAAATAACTAACGTCATGCATGATGAAAAGACATAGACCAAATCTTAACATTATTCAACTTCAACGCTGCCGTGGAAATATATATATATATAAAATTTAGAGAATTCATAATTTGTACTGATCAATAAATTTTTTTTTTTTTTTTT
>JASCZI010030221.1:258897-271847 GCA_036250425.1 Stylosanthes scabra
ATATAAATAAAACTAATTAATTTTAAATTTATTATTTCAAAAATACATAGATGCATTAATCTTATTAGAGGTTTGCATAAAACAGGTTTGCATAAAATTCTTCATCGAACTGTCGGTACATTAAAATTAAACTATAATTAATATTATAAACTTTTTAATTAATACTTTAAAAGAATTTTTTTTTTTTGATTTCCCACAAACATATATACATACAAGTTTTTTTTTTAAAAAAAAATTTGAAGAGAGATAATATAATACGACTCTCCCCGTACCACTTAAATTAAAGGCCGAAGGAATATGAGTGATTGTTACGTAGTAGTTTCTCTATCAGAGGGCTTAATATATATTTAGCTTCCCCTTAATATTTTTAATTAATCGAAGAACGAGGGGGATATAAAATAATATGTAGTATGTCGTCTTATTATTAATTGGAAGATCAACTATTCTTATTCCTCTCTAATAATCCAAATTAACATAAGCAGAAAATTAGAAAGCAAAAACGTCGTCAAAGAAATGTATGATATAGAGTTCAATTTTGTTGGAATAATGTAAAGTTGCTTTGCTCTACTTTTTATATTCTGACATATATATATACACTACAAGAGATTTGATTTGTACCGACGCCGTTACAGACTGGCCAAACCGTCGCAAAATAATTGTATCGACAACATGAATAGGTGTGACCAAACAATTCGTTGGAAATTATTACCGACGACTTTCGATAGCCGTCGGTAATATTAAAATAATATTAGCGACGCCTGGGCTGTCGGTAATATTATGACAATGATTAAAATAATTTTTAATATTACTGACGCCGTGGATAATATTATGACAACGAGGAAAATAATTTATAAAATTATCGATGCCATGATCGTCGATAATATGATATAATTATACCGACGATTGAGTCGTTGGTAACGTTAGTCGGTACAAAAATAATTATTTATGGCCGTCGGTAACGGTAACACATAATTTTTTTTAATTAATTTATTTATTTAATCCAACCTGTTTTGTTCGAAAATTACGAAATAAATAAAGTAATGAAAATAAATATCATAAATAAGTATCATAAAACTAAACACATAATCTGAAAACATCCATACAGACAAAGTACGTAACAAAAAGCAAATCAAACACAAACAATCTCCACAGCAAACAAACCGGTGGGATCTCTACGCTCCTGCACAAATTCATTCCACCTCTCCCAATCTACAAATCTATCATAGGGTTCAAGTCTCTACCCTAAACATGCACATTACTTGTTAATTAATTAAGTTATGACCACTTTAATTTAATTAACAATTTCAATTAACTATATTATTTACTTACAATTAAAAACACATAATTAGGAGAGTTAACCAACCTTGGGAAGTGGTAAAAATTGGGCAACACCAACACAGCACAACTACGGACTATCCACACCCAAGCACAGCATCAGCACCCTAAAATACACTCAAAATCTGCAATGCACCACAAAAAAAAGTGGGTTAAACTTAAAAAATGCAAAAAATTAGGGGCTGCCAAGAACAACACAAAAACTGAAAAAAATAAAAAACTAAACCGATTAAAAGGTTCAGAATCTTACCAGGACTTCAACAGTAGTGACGGCGTCAGGAATGACAGTTTGGTGGCGGAGAATCTGGCCGGCGAAGGTGGGGCAGCGGCAGAGAGAGTGAGAGCTGGGAAAAAAATAAAAAAATAAACCGATTAAAACGTCCAGAATCTTACCAGGATTCTAACGGCAGTAATGGCGTCGGGAATGGCGGCCTGGTGGCGGAGAAAATGGCCGGCGAAGGTGGGGCGGTGGCAGAGAGAGAGAGAGTGAGTGTTGAGAGAGAGAGTGAGAGAGAGAGTGACTTCGAATAGGGGAGGGTCGTTGCGTTTTAATTAACATTACCGACGGCGAACGAAACGTTGCGTTTCATTAAAGTATTATTAGCGACGGCTAAGCCGTCGGTAATAACATAGGGGCGCCAAAATGAAAATTTTGAATTTCTAATTCCCAGTACCGACGCCTCGACCGTCGATAATATTGTTAATATATTTTAAATTTATTTATCGACGGCTTGCCCGTCAGTAACGTGATGAACAATATTCACAACCCACACTTCCACTACCAACGGCTAAGCCGTTGATAATAATGGTAATATATTATAAATTTACCGACGGCTAAGCCATCGATTCCTTCTTCAAAAATTTAACAAGGGTGCCTATTTTTACCGACGCCACTTACTTGATTACCGACGGCTTGGCCGTCGGTTGCTCGTCGAGCCTTCCGAGCCGTGGGTAGTGTCCGTGGGTAATACTAGTGTAGTAGTGTACTTGACCTTTCTTATGCATTTTCCATATCGTGCCCAAGTTCCTATTTACTTTTCTTTCCCGAAAAAATAATGAAATTAAATTGTTTTAAAACAACGAGAACTTTATAATATTCTAAAAGTAAAGTACACATGCATTACATTAAAATGCCAATAAATCAAGTTTGAATTTTGCATAGTGTTTTTATAATAATTTTTTCCTAAAATTATTTTAATACCAATAGAAGAAAAAAAACTCGCAAATAGTTATATCTTTTATATTTAGATACGTTGAAATAATATACAAGGCAATGAAAACAATTCATAATATATACCAACTATACTATTTCATTAAGACTATATATATATATATATATGACCAATAATAAAAAGTATAAATCAAGTAAATGTGTGACTGACGTATAAGAGAATAAGCAGTTCGTCATCATGTATGTGTAGGATATCCTCATATAGCAAAAACAAATTAAAATAATCATACAGCTAGGTCTAATAAGACCCTAAATATCTAGAAGGTTAATTAGCAATGTCATTGATAATGTAAAAGTATATATATGAACATAAATGCATAGTCAACAAACCAAAAAAAACATAAATAATGCATGAATAATATATGAAAAAAGCTTATTATGTTCCTCTTAGTCTTGGAAGACTACTTTGAACACAAATGACAAACCAAAGAGAATTGAACGCATAATTTTTTGTGTTAATTGGATGGAAGCGTTTGCTTAAAAGGGACAACTAATGTTATTTTTCTTCTCCTTCCTTTTTTTTTTTTTTCAATTCAAGAACTTGCTGATGAATTTGACATTGATCTAATAAATCAAAGGAAAAACAAGAAAATAATTAAAAAGCATGATATTGTTGACCGGGATTGGTTTTATATATTATAATAAAGTATAGAAGTATTTGGTGTGGATTATGGAAGTCATTATCAATATAGAAGAGGGCAGGTTTTTGTTAGGTGTATTGAGCATTCATAGAGATAAAAAGAATCTTTATGGATGTAGACGCACTTGGGTTGCCTCCAACCCCCCAAATTTATGGGCATAAATTAAATAGTCATTTTCATGGTCCCCTCAAATTAATTATCTTTAAATTTAGATTATATATTATTAGTTATTAACAGATTTATTAATATATCTTTTTATAAATGAAATGAATTTAATTTTATATATTATCCGTGTAAAACAATTTTACTTGTCAGCAAATATATTTAGTATTTACGTTATTAATTATTCAAAATGATAATGAATTGAATGATTATGTAAGTGTATTGAAATTAAATTAAATTTAAAATTAAATAACAATAAATTTGTTTTTAATAATTAAACTAAGTATGTTATACTAAAATAAAAGAACATACGTTCAACTCTCTAGTTAGCAATGTCTTTTTATAAGTCATTATATATGATAAAGACGATTATTTTAAAAAATAAAATTTATAGACCAAATATCTATCTCCCAACTCCCACTATATATGTATTATATATTTTATAATTCTTGAAATTACTTCCGCAGTCCTCCATTGAAAATAATAAGAAGAAGAAGACGAGGAGGGTGGACAGAAAGATCAGCTGATTCAATTTGGAATGATGATCACATGTATTAATATAATTTATTCTGACGATGAGTTTTGTTATTTTCTCATAGTCAATATATATATAAGATATTGAAACCCTAATTAGGAGGATAAATTAATGGCGTGTGTGTATGTAGCTATCTGTATTATATGAGTATGTAGAATTGACATTATATATAAGGGTCCAACTCCAAATTATTATAACCAAAGAATATCAAATTAAAGGCAATGAATTTGGTCACGTGCGAGATATTTTATGCCATTGTTTTATTTGTCAAATGTTGGTTTTCGAGAGAGCATTTTTATCCTAATATTAGCATGTTCAAGATTTCGATTGAATATAGACATTTTTTTTCTATATACTTATATTTATTACAGTGAGGATTGGAATATTTATTTAGACTAATTATTACTTTGATTGTTCTTAGAATTTTATAAAAATAATTTAAAATAATTCTTAGGTAGAATTGAACCATGTTTCTTTTCAAGTTTCTTAGAAACTTTTTTAGCCAATCATAATTTTGTTTTAATATTTATTAAATCATATAAAAAGTAATAATACTACTACACCTTGAAGAATATGAAGTGACTGATGATAAAACGATAATATATACAAAGAAAGTGGAAAAATAATATATGAAGCTAAGGGGGGACGCAAATTAAACTTTTCTTATTATAAAACATTGCATGTGTGCGATTATTGGATGA
The DNA here is from genome assembly GCA_036250425.1 of Stylosanthes scabra. NCBI lineage: Eukaryota > Viridiplantae > Streptophyta > Magnoliopsida > Fabales > Fabaceae > Stylosanthes > Stylosanthes scabra. The sequence goes on from JASCZI010030221.1 coordinate 263,503, forward strand.
AATCTAAAGAGCACATGGTTTATGCTTTATGCTGCACAGAATTAATTCACAATTTGTCTGAAGCTATACTGAACATAAAGCAACAAGCATTAGCTACCTTAATATTTTTTCAATTTTTTTCTTTTATATATATATATATATATATATATATATATATATTGAGATATATAGGTCATTGAACCAACTGACAGGCTCTAATTATTTGAATTTACTTATAATGTCCATGAGCAAGTGGGAAATTGAAGAAGTGATCGTCACGCAAAATAGCAGCACCCTTGTATGTAGGTAGAATGTCATTAATCCACAGTTATAACTTTAATTCAATGAAGAAATAAGACAAACACAGAGAATACTAAATATATTTGCTTTTTTTTTTTGGTTTTTAGAAATAACTATTTTAATACTGTTTTAGGTATTTTAAAATATTGGACTTACACAATTTTAGGAATTAATTTGGGCAATATAATTACTTTCGGATAAAAAAATTACTTCAGCAAATTTTTTTTTATAAATTACAATTTCACAAAAAATTTAAAAAATGAGATGTGAGAGTCTTTAAAAATCTTTTGATGAATAAAGAAGAGATTCTGCTACAACTCTTATCTCTACTCAAAATTAATAATAATAAAAAAATCTCACCAAGAGAAAATGACATTACTTCACCAAGTTAACCTCTTATCTTGTACATTCATGGTTTTTATGTATATATATTTAAAGAACTTAATTAGAATTTTCTTTAGATAAAGCAATTCTTATCCGGAGGAAAAATCATCTTCTTCAAGCACATAATATAAGTACTAATAATGCATTAATTTGAACTTAATAACAAGTTTTGTGGCCACTCCACTTGCATAGTTCTTTATGGATACAAGTCTAACTACTAGCTAAGCTATTAGTAGTGTTGCCTCGTCTTGCAGATTAAGCTTTTTATTTATTTCTTTTTTAATGTAACAAATCAATCCACATCACTAAACACTTTTTCCTCCTTCAATTAAACTCACTTTCTTATCCTTGATGAATTCATTATTTCATATTGACTTGAAATCAAAAGTCAACATTTCATCAAATCATACATCCACGCCACTTGGAATGTTCCAACTTAGTCTAGTTTTTACTTCTTCTTTTTTGTTTTTCATCTAAAATAATCTTATTAGAGTATACCATATTAATTTAATTACATGATTAATTATTACTGATTAAAGTAGTAATAATATACTAATATATATAGATGGCAGCACAACTTCCCAAGGTTCCGTCTCCACGCAATGTTTGAATTTTAATTTGAGGATTATCATGTAATTAAGTATGTAACGTGTGTGAAAGGTTCCATTTGATTTGATTCTTTAGGAGGTCAAGGATTTATTTGACTGTTCTAACTACTAACACTTTCTTCCTTTCTTTATTTCCACTTTATATTAACAATAATTTAAAACGTGAATTGATCACACTGTGTGACACTGTGACACACCAACTCAATAATCGATCACTTACTAGTACCCAAGAACATAGAGAAAAGAAATAGCCTTTTGCCCTTTTCACTAAAATAATTGTTTGGCACTATATACATTTTTCTTTCTTTTCTTTTTTATCTTATAAAAAGAGTAATTATTAAGGATAATTTGACTTAGTCAAGATCCGTTATTTTTCTACCTCATATTATTTACCTTGTCTCTTTCTTCCTTTTCTTTTGAATAACTTTAATTTTTTAGTTCTATATGAAGAGTAGCTCAGTCACACGACTAGGTTTAATTAGTATTATATTGTGTTTATTTCAAAAGATGATCATATATCCATATATATATCCAACAATTATATGTTAGAACTTTCCCTTCAACAATAATGAAATTTGTTGAATTCCTTACTCTGGTTAGTATAGCCTAAAAAAGTGTTGCCTTGGCATCATTACACAAAGAAATAAACACAATAGTTAGAGAGACCGGACTATTATTATTCTCAAATAAACACACATAGTATGATCTGTTTGTTATATATATATATATATATATGAAGGCTGAAAATAATCATTGTGCTTAGCTAATGTAAAATAAGAAACGAGGTAAACAAGAAAAAAACAAAAAAGGGTAAAGAGAAAATTATGCAATGGAAGTAAGCTAATTAAGCATGCAACCATTAAAACCAAACTCATGTAACCTACTTTCTTTGTTTGTTTTTGGATAGTGAGATTGAAATTGAGTGACTAAAATTAATATTGTGTTTAGTTGATTGAGACTGTAACTAAAATTTCAGTTTTAGTCCCCTATAATTTTAGTATTTTCAATACCTTAAAATAGTGGAGACTGAGGACTTAGACTAAAACTATAAATATATTTTTTTACTCAAATACCTTCATTCAACATTGAAGTTTTTAATACTAACTTTTATCATTCCTCCATCAACTTAATTTAATTTTTATATATCAGTCTCTGTCTCCTAATAAATTTTAAACCAAATACAATAACAAACTTAATTCAGTCTTAGTCTCTCAATCTTAGTCTTTCTCCCCAACGCACCTTTATAGTACTGAATGAATTAACTATGAAAATATGAAAAGTTATTTGATATCGATTTAAATAGTATAAATTACTACATATATAAAATTATTTTATAATACATATTTTATTCTTTATTTTCATTTGAAAGAAATTATCCCTTACGTTTTTTTCTATATTTCCATACTACTATATATGTTGAAAGAAAAAAAAATTAAAAGAAATAATAAAAATTATATATATTATTAGAGAATCCAAATGGTTCACGACAATGCTTACCTAATTCCAACTAGCTAGAACACTTTATACAAAAACAAACAGTTATATATATTGATTCACATGTGCTTTATATAATCTTTGACTATGCTTTTATCTCAACCCTTTCTTTTAATTTCTCTAATGCCTAAAGAGAGAGAAATTTTGTCAAACAGTTTACATGGGGAATTCGGCTATATTAAGAATAATAGTGCTAGTTTTACCTTTGTTGTATGTGTAGTGTCCATTTTAAAATTGTAAGGAGTGGTCAAAGGAGTAGTGCATGAAGATTGAAGAGTGGAGACAAGAAGCCTCAAATAAAATTATTAGGGCAGCTTTGGACAGATGCTATATCTGTTTTTGTCATCTTCTTTTTGTTTGGTGGCTCAATTGTCTTCTTCTTTGCATCAAATGCTATGGAAATTGAATGCAGCCATATAGGTGTTCTTGTACTTTAATTAATAATATATCAACTTGTTTAATTAAGGACCGTCAAGTTGCACTCAACACAACGGTTGAACAAGTCAAAACCCTCAAACTTGATTCTTTTTTGTTTGGGTAGGTTGATATAAAGGTTGCTTTATTTATGTTAATTAGGGTGTGATTGCTTGTACGTGGGACAATTGACATTTTTACTAGTGAATTATTAGATAAGTGATCATTAGTAGTTTGATTTTTAAAGATATTTATGGAGAAAAATAGATTTGTCTAAAATAGTTTAAAGTTACTTTCTTTTGTATCTTTTAATTATAACTAAAATAATTGGATAATATAAATATAATAAATATGTAATTATAATTATTCATGCATGAATTATAGATATTAAATTAAATAAAATAATTTTAGGTTATTGTATAGTATTACCGTTTGATTTTTTCATAAGAATAAGACATGAAATTTTAATTTTTCATCTCTCATTCATTTATGTTTTGCAATATGATTAAAAGAATTCATATTTTTCTTGATCTTCATCATATTCATTAAATTTATAGGCATAAATTTTTAAAAATATTGTTATATTAAATCAGATAATAGTAAAATATATAATTAAATAAATTATTTTATTTTTTTTATTCTCACTATATTTTCTAACCAAATAGGTCAATGATTAATACATCGCAGATCAAAACTTTTCTGCTGACTTATAGGTTGTTATATGAACAAGATATGATTCGAAAGGGATCAGAAAATTGATCACTAGACTAATCTAAATTTTTTAAATTATTTAATTTTATTATTGTACTATTTGCAGTGAGATGCATTGTGAGTAGGTAGCCTTTTTTTTTTTTTTTTCTCTTTAAAATAATGGGTGGTTTAAATTGTTTACATTACAGATTTGCAGAGTGGTAGTGGTTATAACTCATAATTAATTTAGGAACTTCTTTTCTTTTTTTTTTTTTTTGGTCAAGAAGGTTAATTTAGGAACTTAAAAATGTCGCAAACAACAGTTATAGCCCACTATTGAAATCTACTTAGTACTTAATGACCCAGCTAGTTTAGAAGTCTAAGGGCCTCCCCATAAATGAATATAAAAAGCTTGGGTTGGATGAACCTAACATAGCTTTATCTTGAGGCTAGGCCTAATAATGCATCATGCAAACTAATCATCAGCCCAATTATTTATTTTGTAATATCCAATATAAAAACGTTAGGGAGTAGAAGAAAAACGTCCCGTACCAATTTCTTGTGACAACCATATCCCTTAACACAAGAAGTAAGTAACTTATTTGGATTGTTTAAGTGTCTAATTTTAAATTTGAACTTTGGGCCGACATGTATATAGAAGCCTAAAAGGGGATGTAATCAGGCCAAACCTCCCAAAAAGGCCAAAAGGGTACTCGATAAGGTGTAAGAGATTAGTTTGGACCTGCCGAGCCTAGGATATCTTCCACAAAAAAAAGAAAAAAAAAACAATTTCTTGTGATAATATTGGGGAAATTTCTTGCGTTCTCTTTCTTGATGATCCCGTATGATTAAAATTGTTAATAGTTAATACAACCAATATGATTAGTTAAATTCACAAAAAATTGGATGGTAGGTAATCTCACTTAGAAAAGGGATAATGTTGTTAGTTCAGTATTAGGTTTACTAGGGTTTGCACTCTTCTTTATAGTTCACTATCAATTGATTGATTAGAGTCTACCCTCTCTCTGTCCCTCCCCTATTATTTCCCCTATTATTTAAAATAAAATACAAGTATTTAAATTCTCCAAACTATGTCAATTCAAACGCCAAGTAGCAGTAGTCTATGCATATGAAATGGAATAGGATAAGCCTTTTAAACAAGTGACAATAGGAACATAAAATTAATGTTGCTTCAGTTTTAGTGGAGCATGACTACACCATGATTGAAGTAGCTTTATCTGCATGTTCTCATCATATAACATACAAATTCATTAATACAAGTGTCACTAATGCAAAGGTAGAAAACAATTCAGAAACAAGGACAAAGTGTAATCTTAATTACTCAAATAAATAGTTTTATCTATTTGACATCTCATAAAATTTGTTATCATACTATTGCAAACAAATTTGATTATTGATTTATTGCATGTTTGATTATTCTTGTGATTGATTATTTACTTGAAAAAATGTGTGAGACAATATGTATAAATATACACAAAATGAATTTGAGTGTAATTATCATCACTCAATTCAGAATTGGATTATGAAAACCACTATAAAGCATTTTCTCTTACAACCTTAGCTACCTAAATCCAACAACCTTGGCAAACACAGCACAAGATGTTCCACCTTGATCTATGCAACTTACTAAGACAATCTAAGCCAGAGAAAATGCTAAAGAATCAATGGCATTCGTAGCAGTAAAGTTTATGTACAAAATAATGGTTTACCCAACTCCAAAATTTGCCTCCTTCATTACCATATATCTCATAACCTATATATATCTCTATAAGACTATAACTATATATCTATATAATGTAAAAAGTGTGGTACTAACCAAGTTATGGTAAGGTCATTACTTACCATTCCACTAAATAATCTGCAAAATTCAGGCAAAAGGAACATAATGTTCATGTTCAACGTGCCTCCTCAATTGGGTGGAGGGAAAATCACCAACGTGCAAAACTAGAGAATCCAGTATCCCTCCCAATATCCGAATCAAGAAAGTCCGCAGCATGCTTGAGAATTTGAGCAGGCCTTCTCTGATGGACAACATTGTAGGAAGAGAGTTTCCCTTGAAATTTTAAATTTTCTGTGAAAGCTTGTCAATTTCGACCATCCATGAGATCAGCAAGTGTTATTTTTCCGCAGTTCCCGGTATCCAGTCTATCGAACTTCTCACCGATCTGCATGATGTCCTTCTCTGATACTTTTCCCATCTCCTTGAGCTTGTATATAACATATTCAGATTTACTGCAGAATATAGTTTAAAAAAATGTATGTGTGTAAGTCACGAAATTCAGTCAAAACGAAAGAGGATTACAAAAGAAGAACTATCACATTATTTTCATAATGTTTCATGTTTTCAGAACCTTTTGTTCTTCGATATTTTCTTCGCAAAATCTTAGAAACAAGATATAAAATGAAAACAATCTGTTGGCACAGGAAATGGAAATGAAAAACACTTTTTTAAAGCCACATAAAAGAAATCAAGAACATAATTCAAACCACAGAAAAAAAAGTAATGATAATAGTGTGATTAACGGCCTAAAGAAAAGTATAAAGATAGATTAATTAAACATTAGGATAGCAAATAGATCAACACAAAATCATGAAACGGTCACATGAACAGAGAGAATGGAAGAAAAACATGTGATCAGGTTCTTTTGCATTTTAAATAGGATGACTTAATTAATAAAAAGTATAACATCATTTGTGACCATAAAACCATCTATCCAAAATGTTCTCTTATTAATAATACTTCACTCAAGCACCATAATGATTTCAAAGCACATGAACTCATTCATACAACATAACATATCTGAATACTGAAAAAAGATGATAACTAACTGGCACCGTCAGTATTCAAGAAAAGCCAAAATGAAGACAAATTCTTATTATAGTTAGCAGATCACTAATTGGAGTGCGGAAGTAGTGAAAACTTATCCAGACATTTGAATAGGCACAATGATCTATATCGGTATGTTAATCACACGAATTAAGGAGGCTATCCTAAGTTTAAACATCTAACACCACATAATAGCACCAAGAAGTGGGAAACAAAGATTCAAAGATGTCAACATTTAAGTCAAGGAATTTGAGGAAATAGTTATCAAGGGTGGAATAAATGATATAAAGCTACAAGACAAAGATTACATTTCAAAGTTTGAAAATCGAGAAAATTATAGCAGCACAATAAGCACAACAGCAATCAAATAAAGAAATAATGGAGCATGGTTGTTTTAAGAAACTCTTTCTCCAAACTTTTCTCCATTTTACTCTAATCCAAGAACCATGAGCCATAAAATAAGGTAATAGTGATTTATGTACCCTTGTGTACTTCTTTCACAAACAGCATCAAGCTAGTTACAACCATAGTTGTCAAATCATGAACCATTGCAAGATTGGCTTACACACTTTTGCTAGTGGAATTTTCCATTCAACATTTTGTAACCAACTAAAAATATCAGTTTTGTATTCATTAGTTCGATCAAAATATAACCCAAGCTATAAGAAAGAAGAAAAGACAAAACAAGATTACACTCCATTTTCTTTACAAAGCAATACATTAACCTGTAGAATACAGACTTACAAAACAAGATTACACTGCATGCTAAATGCCACTTAGAAAGACAAAGCAACACTGATGCAGACCACAAGCTAAGCAAATAAATCATGTAAACTACAGACTTAGTTAATTGCCTCGAATAAGTGATCACTTCTAAGTATAAGTTTGTCTAAATAAACATAATCAGAACAATTAGCATCCATATTAGATTTCTTATCATCTGTTGCTAGCAAAGAAGTTATAATATATGTACCAATGGCAGTTTCTAATCACTTCTATAAACACCCACATTTCCATCGTGCCATGTTATTCTACCCTAAAAGTTTCTTACTTTTTCCTTTGTTTTCATATCAGATTTTATATCCGCCGAAACAAATGCAGTACTTTTAGTTATTATGTCTATGCATTTATGCAGATACTAAATTCATATATCTAAAATAAAATGGCCTACATATGACAAAAATTAACATAAGTACGAAAAGATTATGTAAAATTGGAAAGCATCCATACATCAAACCTTGAACAATATCTACAGCACAACATTATTACCAACACCAAAAACTAGTCTATGATATGGACATGTAATGATGCATACCTAACAAATCCATTATTGTCCATATCTGCAGCAAGAAACTCAGCAACAGTCATATCCTGACCAAGAATCCACTTTGCCATCTTCCTGTGCCGCTTATCTACTCTTGCTTCAGCCAAATAGAGGAATGCTCGGGCCACCGCAAGTGTAGACACAAGCAACCAAATCGCAGCGAAGATGCGGCCATGCATAGTACTAAACGAGTGATCACCATAGCCAACAGTTGTAACTGACATAACAGAAAGATAAAAGGAATCCAGCCAGCTGAGCCTCTCCACAAAATGCAAAACCGCCACACCAACTCCAATACAAGATA
>JASCZI010030221.1:271857-282792 GCA_036250425.1 Stylosanthes scabra
AACAACTAGTCCAGCCAGTGCCACCTTCATCCTAATCCTCATCCTCCCTTTCTTCACATCAATTATATAAGACCTCCCATCCTTTTCGCCCCGACTCTTCACTGTCCTCAACAAATGATTCTCCTGCAAATCAAGTACATAGCTAACCATCCCACTGAGCAATATGTCTATAAAGCCAAAACCAATCAACACAAAGAATATCGCGAAAAGCTTGGTTATGGTACTATTTGGTGTGATGTCTCCATATCCAATTGTGCACATTGTAACTATACAGAAATATAATGCATCTACTACAGGATGAGTCTCAGATACTGTAAAACTATGACGATTGAACCAATAAATGACTACCCCTAATGACAAATAAAGAAGAAGGAGGAGAAAAGCCTGGTGAACAATTGATTGGCTACCAAATTGTGGCCTTTTGTTTTTGGGGGCACTACACTTGCTGAAATCACTGATCACAGCCATAGCCGGTGCAGTTTTGGAGCGGTGGAGATTGGACTTGCGCCGTGGATAATTAGGATCAATAAGCCAAGAAGATTGATGCTGTTGCTGTTGCTGTTGGTTAAACTGTTGTGATTCAAGAAGTGCTGATGCAAAGTCCCGTGAAGAAGAGGAAGAACAAGAAGGAGAAGGTGGTTGTGAAAGTGCCAAGGCCTCAACCAATGGTGAAGAATCGCTAGGGGAAGAACCAAGAGGGGAAGGGCCAAAGATGAGTCGGTCTTTGATCCAAGCAGGGGAAGCAGGAAGAAGAACCTCATCATGTTCCGGCAATGGACAAAGCGAATTTGCTAATGGTGATTGCTTCTTTCTTGGGCTAAAATATGGGAGCAGAGGCTCCTTTTCCATCTGATTCTTCAAGAAACCTCGTCAACACAAGGAAAAGATTGCAACTTTGGGTGATTACAGAGTATTCAAGAAATGGGTCGTTCTAAGAAGAGAGGAAAATTGTGAGAATGCAGAGAAGGAGGGAAAAACAGAGGAAACAGTGGAGAGTTTAGAAGTTTGTGAATTGGATGGAACGAGACATGCGCAAAAACGCAGGGGAAATTATGAAGAGAGATTGGGATTGAGATTGTGAGAGAGAAAGACATGAATTGGAGTACAGAGGTACATGAATTAGGACGGTGTTGACGTACGGTGTGGTGTGTGGGGTTGTAACTGTAATGTTAATGAATCATTTTGGTGCCTCTTATTCTTCAGGATTCATTTCATTGATTACCACGCGCTACTTGAGGCGCGTGTGTCATGGTTCAATTTTCAACACTAAATTGTTTTCATGTGAGTGGGGGAAAATCTGGATAAGACATCAGCATTGGTAACTCTTACTTTGGTTACATACTTAGATTTTGTTCTGCCCTAGAACCTCAGTTATTATTATTTTATTCAATTTTAAAAAACACACACTCACTTAGATAATCATCTAATACAAATAGATGTGATTGAATAATTGTCTAAAATAATTTATATTATATTAATATACCAAAATTAAAATAAAATTTTATTGTGACAGCTTGAAACGTTCATCAACATTTTTCGTATAACTGGTATTGTGACAGCTTGCTATGAGTTATATGCACTATATTATTATTAAATTAATATAAATAAATTTTTTCATCGAACTATTTATTAAAAACCTCTTTAAATTGATAATTATTTACAAAACGTAAAATCTTAAAAGTAAAAATTATTTTGAAATAAATATGGCATACTTTATGTTTTTGACAGGAACATATGAAGAAAATTGTCTACTAAGATCGAGATGGTATGAAGCCATGTTGCATTATTATTGCGGCATGTTACTTGTGACGGTTGATCATTTCAAAACTAAATAACGTGAGCGTTGCAAGCACTAGTGGCCATGAATGGCTGCATAATTAGGGAGAAAATGATGTGCACCGAATACGACAAACCACAGAAAATGATGGATCCTCATCTTAATGAGAATATTTATCCACGTAATATTTGAGGGATAATTTAACACACAAAACCAATCTAAATTTAACATTTTTTATTTAAAAAATTCTGAAATTAAATTAAATTTTAAATGAATTAAGAGAATAATAATAGTTGGTAAATAAGACAAATCCTAAATATTATATTACTCACTTCGAACATAATATGCATATTTTTCCTTCATTATAAGTAACTAACAAGACTCTGATCTGTACCATGATGTCGTGCTACAATATTGGAATCAAACATTTGTTGTTTTAGAGAGTTGACTTCAAGGCTCATTTATACCCCGTCAAACAACAAATTACTACTTTACTAGCAAGTTCTGCAAGCAAAACAAAACACCTATAAAGAAATACGTTTCAACATTTGACGGCGAGGATACCATTTAGGATTAAAATAGAACAAGTGTCCCTATTAAAATAGAAAGACATGTCTCCCCACTTCTTTATATCTTTTCACGTTACTATTCAACTCTACTTCTCAAGTAATTAACTTCACTGAAAACATATCATGTAATCATGGAACTTGGAAGTATATCAGACAATTTATAAAGGACGCAAAGGATTGAGCACAACTTAATCTACAATGACCCTCTAACGTGTTTCATTGAATGGGCATCCGCATCACTTGTAAGAACACAAGCTAATAAACCAAGGCAGCAGCCAGAAATGGCAACTTGTAATCATTACATTCGAAGGGTTCTGGGATGACACAATCTATTTTAGGTTCGTTGCATATTTGAAGTTTCTGAGATGCCAACCACAAGCTTGAAATTGTTTTAATAATGAGTACGCCAGAAAATACATAACAAGCATGAAATGCAGATCATTTAAATGAGACACTGAAAGCTAATCAGCAAAGAGTGAATTAATCGTCATCCTCGAGAACACTTCGACGCCTCTGTATCTGAAAAATTAGTAATATAAATGGCACGGTAAATACATAGACTAGGAGAATAGAACAACATAACCCATATCATACAACTTACTGTAACTTTCGTCTGCCTTGTCGTTTGGTTGTTTATCTGCTCCAGCAGTGTTATGAGTCTTTCTTCAGAAACCTAAACGCCCCATTGAGTGGATGAGGAATGTTAGATACACTAATATTTCATCTGGACAACTTCAATATTCCACTTCTAAGTTCTAAGTACCTTCATTATGTATATAATATGTAGGGGGAGGGCAAGGTGTTACTACATAACAATAAAAAGGGAAACCAACATATTACAGATTATAACCATATTTCCACAAATCGAATTCACACGGTCAACACCACACTGTAGGGGGGCAAAGAAACCACCCCAAAACTACACAAGAGGTTTATACAATACAAGCAATCATGAGAAACCAGTTTCCTTGCATATAGAATAAAGAAACAGTGACATACTACTTGCAAAAGTAAATTCAAGCTCAACCAAACACTTCTCTACGGACTTGCAGGTGCTACATCCTACTATCAAAATTTAATAAATTTATGATTTTACTAAGCAAAGTTAGTGATCGATACAAACTGCAAAGCTGATATATTCACTCAATAAGATGCAAGTTAAACAAAATATGAAAACACTAAACCAGTAAACCTATAGATATGAAAAGGCACAATATAGTAATATACCATTTAACAAATAAGTAGTACAACTGAAACTTAACTAACCAAATGACAATACATTAAAAGTTAATAGAGATTATTATAAATGTGACCAACATCAGGATATGCTTAATATGAGAGACCATATTAAGAAACAAGATGCAGTGTCATACCTTTTCAGCTATCTGACCCATTTGGGCGGCTCTCAGTATGACATCTTCAACCCCTCTTGCTTTCTCAGGCTTCACCAAAGCAATTCGAGCAACTGCAAATAATGATAGCAGAAATATAAAAAGAATGCAGAAAATCCGATTAAATGTAACCAAATGCTTTCCTTCAAAATTCAAATTTTCATTGGATAAGCATGAGACACATTGGCAAGGATGATGTCCACATCTACAAATTCAGAGATTTTAAATAAAAATGTAATAGAAAGAGGGGATCTGCATAGGCATTCCCATAATTTCTAAAATATTTTATTAGGGTTCCTTTTGGCATATATTCTAGAAAAAAGCCTTTAATCCTAACAAGATATCTTATATATTCTGGAGCTAATTTATCTTTTGTGATAGTATACCTACCTCTACGCATATAATCTGTGTAGATAAAAATTATCAGACTAATACAAATACAACATATGATGAAAGCTTATGTGTACACACATATAAATCCAAAAAATTGTGGCCAAACATAAGATCTATATTCGTTAATGCATTAATTGAAGGCAGGATTGAAATATTAAATTATGCAATTGCAATTGATAACAATTTCACTTTATCTTATTCTCAGCATTGTCACATACAGCAAAATACAGAAATAATTAACCAGACTAACTTCTTACTTCTACAGAAATCAACAAGCACAATGATGGATAAAAATAGCCAATTAAAAACTAGTACAGAAAATTGTCCACAGGAAAAGCCCACTAGTAAGGTAAGATTATGTTATGAACTTACGTCTTTCTCTTGCTTCAGCTGACAATATCTGGCTAAGCATCATTTGTCTTCGTTCCTCAGCCTCCCTAAATGAATTTTTTTTCAATTCAGATTAATACTGTTTCAGTGTTTCTTACTCGAACCAAAAAAAAAAAAAAACACTAAGGAAGCATCATAATCTTATTATAATTTTAGCAACAGTATAAGATATCTATATCCAGAAACTAACCTCTTTGCATCCTCCTGAGCCTTCTGCTGTTCAGAGTTCTGCTGATTTCCCTGCTATTTTTTATTAAATAAATAAAAACACTCAGGAATATCAACATAATAGGAAGCAAACTCCTGACTTGGTTGTAAAGTAACAAAGATGAGTGTAAGGCAACTAACCACGCCGTGCCTAGCCATAAGCTCTTGCATTCTTCTCTGTCTGATTGCTTCCAACTCAGGATCAGCCTTAAATTATTAAATTATTAGTTAAATATTTAAGAAATGCCGTAAATATTTCATTTGAAAGAATGTAATTTTTTTTTTGGTGACTTTAATTTAACTGTAAAAATATCATAGCATAAAAAACGCTGAATAAAATGCTCAATTGCAGATTTCGTTACACCAGGAATGAATGATAGTTCAATAAAACAGTTACAGGCTGCAAGATCATGGCGATGATCAACTTAGCAGAAAAAAAAAACCGAAAACCTAATTCGCTCTCTAGGTTCAAAGCTCTAGAACGTGAAAATGCATGTAAACGTTCAACGTGAAGTTCCAAACTACTTCGATCGGGAAATCATAGAAATCAAGAATTGGGAACAGAGAAAGTTAGCGGTAATTTCCCGAGATGTAAGGGGGAATCGGAATTAGAAAAGTTACCATGGTGTAAAACGAGCAGAAGAAACCCTAGAGGGGTTGGCTCCGAATTGAGTGAGTTTCTTTCTCCCGATTCAGCAGAAATCACCACCTGTTGCAGGTAGCGTTCGCAATAAGCGAGTACTTTGTGAGCTCCACCGAGATAAGAATGAGAATTAAGAGGGAATGATGGTGCCAGGAATCGACGGTCCAAAATAACGCAATATATCTTTCGCCAATTTTGGGCCTGGCCTGTTAGGCCAGGATTCAATATGGGCCAACACGAATCAATTTTGGGCCCACTGGCCCACTTAAATGTAAAAGGGTGATCACTATCACTGCGTCATTCTTTTCCTAACAGGTTGTTGTTCCAAGCACTCCACCAATTTTCTTCTTTCTTCTTAAAAGGAGGGGTTTTCTATTGCAGTGCTGTGAAGTGCATTGTAGGTGAAGAAATAACAAGATTAATGGATCCGAAGCTAACAGAGGTTTCTCAGCTATTTGAGCGCTTCAAGGCTGCGTTTCTCAGGAACGACTTTGATACCTGCTCCAATATACTTTCCCAGCTAAAGGTGAAATTCGCACCCTAACAAAACCCTAGTTTACTTATTTCCCTAATTTTCTTTTCTTTTATTTCAAGAAACCTGATTCGTACTCTTTGTTCGTTCTTGAGATCAATTCGGTGTGTCTTACTATCTATCTTCGAAAAGAAAATTGAACATGAATTTGGTGTTTTGCGTAGTAAAGAAAGAAAGTTTTGGTTCGGTATAAGCTGATTCAGATTCAGATAATTGTGAAGGAACTGATGCATTATGGTTTGGTTTGGGTAGAATTCTACACTTGTTCAAATTTTGGATATGTCAAAATTAGTTTACCGTCGATAATAAAGCGATGATGTCAAGAATGGTGTGGAACTCTAGATTTGGCATCTTCACTTCATAGTACATCTGTAAATCTGATTATTGAGTTGCAAGTGTTATCCACAGCTGAGATTTAAACATACAATGGCCATTTGATAGTATTTTGCTAAGTCCCGAATTTCTTCATTTCTTCTTTTTTACATGTCATTTTTTCAGTCTCTGTTTGTATTGAGCGACTTTGGTTTTTACTTGCAGGTTAAACTGACAGAGTTCAGAAGCCTTCCTCCATTGTTTGAAGATACACCTAATGCTGTTCATGAATTAACAATAGCAAGTAACGCACTTCTCTCCAATTCATTGCCTTTTCTGTATCAGTGCTTTCTTAATGTTATAAAATTATATCTACTATTTTCAACTTTAACATTATTGGGTAAAGCAAGTTTTTCACATTAGCTTGGCCATATAAGCACTTTCTGATTGAAAACTGTTATCAAACTAGTGTTGCCAAGATCACATCATTGTCTACTTCTTAGAGTATTAGAGAAGAGGGAAAGCTTGAGATTTTTATGTGTATATTGCAAGCATTGGCTATCAGTTGCAGTAACAGATGCCAAGATTGTTTGGCTGTTAGGAATTTTGTTCATTTTTGTGCTCACACCTATATCTGTTCAGAACTCAGCTGATGTGACTAAGCTTAGTTCTCTCTGAATTTCTACCAGCATTTTGTATTTATTGTTTGGTCTTCTTTGCCTTATCAATGTAATGATTGGATGTAGTGTAAGTACAAGCTATCCATTTATTTTTGTATGTGAGATAGTTATTATGGTTTGTTGTATATTAGAGGCAAACAAAACTAGAAAAGAGTACAACATTTTTTCTATGAATATTGAATTAAAACATTAAATGCAAAGTTTTTTGTCTCAGATTTTTATTCTCTCCATTTTGGTGTTTGGATCCCCAGGGGACATATATGAGCATGCTGTTGTACTTAGTGTTAAAATCGAGGATCAAGATGCCTTTGAGAGGGATTTCTTCCAGTTGAAACCATATTATACAGATGCCTGGTAATTATATTGTTATGTGGTATATCGTGCTTTGTCTTGTGTTATATCTCTTGTTTCCTGTTCATAGTTGTATTTAATGGGGACTTTTACGTGCTTGCAGCAATAAACTCCCACCATCTCCTCAAGAGTATCCAATATTAGGTCTCAACCTTTTGAGACTACTAGTGCAAAATAGAATTGCTGAATTCCATACTGAGTTGGAATTGCTTTCATCCGCCGCTTTAGAAAATCCTTGCATTAAGCATGCTGTGGAGTTGGAGCAATCTTTCATGGAAGGAGCATACAATCGTGTCTTGAGTGCACGGCAGTCAGTGCCTCACGATACATACGTTTATTTCATGGATCTTTTGGCTAAGACAGTGAGGTAACAAGTGTTATTTTATTTGTTCATTGATCTACTTTTTCTAATAACCTAGCTAATGTTTGAATTCAAGTAATATGCTAGAAGAAAATGGACCCGAAGATTGATTGCTAGGCTAGTTTGGCTGTTTGGACTTTGTAGTGAGAACCAGTTTCTATATCACTGTTATTACAATTTTCATTTATATTTCCTCTGATTCTATTGAGTTTGCTTCCTTCAATATCAACGAGGCTGAAGCATAGGCTTCATTATAGCCTTTTTGTTCCTTTTTTCAGTGACTGTGTATGTTACCACATTTTGGATATTTTCTAATTAGTAAAATTGTCATTCAGAGATGAAATAGCGGGATGCAGTGAGAAGGCATATGACTATCTCTCCATGAACGATGCTAAGCAAATGTTGATGTTCACCTCAGATAAGGAACTTTTGGAATACATTAATGAGGTGAGAAATCTTGTGGACTGGGGACGGAACCTTCCATTTATCTATGTATATTCATTGTTGAGGTTTATACAATAGAAAACCAAACCATTCATGCTTCATTGCACAATTGCATTTTTGTTCCTGTTCTGATGCCATCATCTATTTGATTGCAGGAGCATCCTGAGTGGGAGATTAAGAATGGTTCTGTCTATTTCCAAAAGGCAAAAGAGTCCGCACCCTGCAAAGAAATTCCCTCCCTTCAACTCATCAACCAGACACTCAGCTATGCTAGGGAATTGGAGAGGATTGTTTGAAATGAAATGGCAATGGCTTTTGTTTTTCCAAGATTTCCAAGGTGTTTGGATAATAGTTTCCAATACTGTTTTCTGAAACTGTCTATTATTACAATTCAATGCAGAACTATAAAATTGATCATGTCTGTATTTTCGTCATCTAGGTGATTGAATTGTTTATCAAGGTATCATTTTTTTTCCAATTATATTGTGCTTCTGGTAAGGATTGAAGGAAAATTATGATGGGGCTTAGATTGTTGATGATGCTAATTTCCTAATTCCAGGCTCAATGAAGGGTACATATCTAACTATCCAAGTTAAGGAGATGTGGTTGTTGGGGAGCGCCGTGTAATCCTTTGACATTAGAAAATCTTTGAAATCTGCCATAGGCTTAACTATCGGAAATTAGAGAAGGATTTTTCACATTTTTATTTATTTTCATGAAGTGGCGATGGGTCTTGAAAATTCCTACGAACAACTGTTTCAACTATTGACTTGAGTGCGTTGCTTTTCACGGAATGATAAAAGCACAAACGATATGTAATTATTATCTAATATTTTTCAAATATTAATTTCACGTAGTAATTTTTTTAATTATTAGCATCACATCACATCACATAATAATAACGTGTCAACTTGGGTCTTATGTTTGTGGCCACCAAGTTAATGGCCCTACTTAAATTCACGTTTCTTTCGCTTTTGGTAAGTAAATTAATAAATTAATATTTGTTATGCGTATATAGTCTTATGCCGACTCCTCCCTGTGAACACGGTTGAAACCTGAAACATTTGTTTACCTAAATGGGTCTGATAGTTTACAAAGATAGTGCGAAGAAAGAGAACGAACATTGAATAAGAGCCAAGTTGACACAAATTCACGTGAATGCTGCTGTCACTTTGCCCGTTTCGCATTCGATTATTTATATTTACAAAATGGACAATTTCAAGCGAGAAAGAAAGAGATTAGAATTTAGAAGGTAGGAATCAACCAAAGAGATAAATAAATGAGACTCGTGTCGTGACGGTTGCTGAATACTCATGAGTCACCACCGACTAACCTGCTATGCGGTGCTGAAAAATATCATCATTCTTGATAGTAGCATGACTGCATGAATCTAGATTTACCATCAACATAGTAAAACCAGGATTCCTCGGTCCCACACAAGATAAATAGCTGGAAATCACTGACCCCCTAAAGTCCACGTTAATTATGAAATAGTAATGCTGCTGTTGCCATTCACCAGTCACCACATCTGAATTTTTTAGTACCCACTTACACTAATCACTCACTCACTCCCACTCTCACTTATTACTACTTCTCACTTCACTTCACCTCACTTAGCAAGCAAGTCAACCTCAAATCTAAATCTGATTCTAAATCTAATGAATCTTGCCAATTAAGCAAAGACAAAAGAAGAAGCTCATCTCATCACAGACACAGTGAGGAAGGAGGAAGAAGGAAGAAGCAAAAGAGAGGAAGGGAAGAAATGGCTTTGGCCTTCACCACAATGACACTCAACCTTGTTCTTCTCATGGCAATGGTGGCCACCAACATTCTCTCACTCTACCACCTCTCATCCACTCTCAAATCCCCAGAATCCCCCAAACCACCCACTCCTGTCCCCGACCAGCTCCTCCACCAGCTCCACACAATACGCGCCACCATCAACCACCTCACGCGCCTCCAACATTCCACCGACACAACCACCACCTCCTCCGCCGCTAAATCCACCATCCCGCCAGATCTACTCCTCTACTCTCACCTCTCCCCGATAGCCTCATCCTGCCACAACCACCCTGACCTTCTCCACAAGTACATGTCCTACACTCCCTTCTCCCTCTGCCCCTCCGACTCCGACCTCGCCGAATCTCTCATCCTCCGCGGCTGCCACCCCCTCCCCCGCCGCCGCTGCTTCTCCCGAACCCCGCCGCACAAACCTTCATCTCCTCTCCCTCAAGACCCTTTCCCTTCTTCACTCCCTGATTCCTCTGTAATTTGGGACCATTACACCTGCAAATCCTTCGATTGTTTCCATCGCCAAAACCCTAACCTAGGCTTCAAGCCTTCCTCCGATTCCTCCAAGTTCACAACCTACAAGACCGACCTCGATCTCCCGATCTCCCAGCTCTTCCAGATCGCCAAGTCCGCAAAGTCAGTGATCCGCCTGGGCCTCGACGTCGGTGGCGGCACGGGCTCATTCGCCGCCACGATGAAGCTCCGCAACGTGACGGTCGTGACGACGACGATGAGCGTCGGTGCGCCGTACACCGAGGCGGTGGCGCTGAGGGGGCTTGTGCCGCTTCACGTGCCGCTGCAACAGCGGCTGCCGGTGTTCGACGGAGTGGTGGACCTGGTGCGGTGCGGGCGTGCTGTGAACAGGTGGATTCCGGTGACGATGATGGAGTTCTTGCTGTTTGATGTGGATAGGGTTTTGAGAGGTGGAGGGTACTTGTGGATTGACAGATTCTTCAGCAAAGGGGTGGACCTTGAAAAGGTTTATGCTCCATTGATTGGGAAATTGGGTTACAAGAAAGTGAAGTGGGCCACTGGGAATAAGACTGATGCTGGTGGCGTCAAGAATGGTGAGGTTTTCCTCACTGCATTGTTGC
>JASCZI010030222.1:11335-28876 GCA_036250425.1 Stylosanthes scabra
GTTTTCGGAATAAGTCACCTAAAAAAAGTATTCGGAAGAGATGTTTTATAGTCAGCACAAAAAAATATATATATATATTTTAAGGTAAAAACTAGAAAGCGTGTAAACAATTTTTCATCCGGCCCCACTTGTACGCGTACTTATCCGTAGGCCAAAGAGGCAAAGAGACGACTAGACGAGCCCCAAATTTCCAAGGCAACTAGGCAAGAGCAAAGAGGCAAACGAGTAAATGACACTCGTGAGAATATGAACGGCATGCAAATTAGGGAATTTATACTACTAAAGAGTACTTTAATAATAATAATAAATAATTTCGGATGATCTTTTACATGGTAAGAAAAATTATTTTTTGAGTTTAGAACATGTGCCCTTAGGGAAGGCACATGATACCCTAAGAGCACACGATAAAATTACAAATTTAAAATTTTTTTAATGAAAATATAAAAAAATGTAACTTCTCAATGCATTTATTATGTATTTATTTAAAACTTTTTATTAATAAAAAATTTATCATGTGCCCTAACATGTTAGCTAAATCCTTATTTTTTTACATGATGTTATATAATTAATAATACATAAAAAATTATTTTGAGGTATATTATTTACATATTATAATTAGCAACTAAAATCAATCATTAGTATATAATATATATATATTAAAAATAATAAAATTATATATATTCATATATAAATATAGTAATTATTTTGGTGGCTGATTTTGATGTATAAATAAAATTATTAAATTATTTTATATTGATTATATATTAAAATTACACACATACATCTAATAAGTAATTACATAACTTTATGTCAATTAATTACTTGTTATATTAACTAGCGTCTTCATAGACACTGTCGTGCGTGTATTGTCTGTTAAAGTGTTTTTCTATTTTTTAAAAAAAATATTTTAAAAATATATTATTTACTCTTTCAATTTATATTATTATATGAATGATATTCATTACTCTAATATTTTTATCTCCTTTTTAATTTGCTATCTGAATTTGATAAGGGATCTAATAATGTTCGATTTGTCGCATTTTCATTTCCTAATAAATGGCGGAAAGAAGAAAAAATGATATAGTTATTTTTTATATATATGAAATAAAAGAATGACAAATAAATAAAACATTAGATTTAGAAAATATGCAACGAAGAAAAATTCTATGCAAGTCATGTACATTTTCTATGTTCCTAATTTTTTGGGGCTTGAAAAATGGTTGAAACAACCAATTATTATGCGCATTAAAAGGCCACCAACTTAGGCAAGCATCTCAATTCTCAAGCTAATAGTCATTGACGTCAGCCCCATAACGTCACCCCCATAACGTCACCGAATATATATCTTTGATCCAGCCGCTTGATTTTCCAAGTCCAACCAACCAAAATTAAATTGTTACTTTATATATTATCTTAATAATCCAGCCTAACAAATTTATTTTATAAAAGAATATTGAATATAAGTAGGTATACTGTAGTACAATAATAAATATTTTATTTAGTTTTTCTTAATCTATATTATTATATATCAAAATAAAATATTATGATAAAATACTAAATCTTCTCAATTAGATTGATAAAATTTAAAATGTCAAAAAAATTATAAATATGGAATTACTTTAAATCTTTAATACGGACATAACCTATATACATTAAGAAAATTTTTAAGGATACTGGTGTATCGATATATCTATAATTTGTAACCGTTGATTTTGATTTATGTATAATTTTTATTTTCTTCTAATTAAGATCAACGGTTATATATTATAGATATAGAAAATTTTCAGATATACCAATATATCGGTATACCTATAATCTATAACTGTTGATTTTGATTTATATTTATATTTTAAATTTTTTTAATTAAAATCAATGATTACAGATTACAGGTATACCGATGTATCGATATACCTGAAAATTTTTCAATAGATATACAAATATATCGATATACTTAAAAGTTTTCCAATACATTATTCATCAACCACCAGTACAAAACTAAATTAAATATTACTAAAGTACTACAGTATACCTATTTATATTCAAAATAAAATGGTATGATAAAATACTAAATCTTCTCAATTAGATTGACAAAATTTATAACACGGAATCTTTAATACGAAGGACATATCTTAACCTATATACATTATTATTGATCAACCAACTGGGAGCTCCATCAGCCACCAGAAGCATGTTATTAATAATGGCATCGTGATCGTAATACTGCCATGAAAGTGTGGCAGAGGAAATGAATGCATACTCTTTTTTTCCCCTAAGATAGTTAATATTTCATTAGAAATAAAATGGGGTCCACAAAAGAGACTACAAGCAAACTGCAAAGCCCGGAAACTTCCAGGTAAAAGGCAATACAACAGATGTTCTTTAATTTCGTCTTATTATGAAACAAATTAAATGTTCAGCTTTGGATAAAAAAGTTTATTATATTATCATTCAACCACCGCAAAATAAATGTTGGTTGTATAATTGTATAGTCTAATATATCTAGCGACAGTTTGTTCAAACGGCCGCAAAAAGTCTACGGTTTAACAGATTATTTAGCAGCGGCATTAAACTGCAGCAATACAGAACAGCCGCAAAAATTTGAAATTGCCGCTAAACCATATATCAGCCTCCAATCTAACAACGATGGCTACCTACGCGGAACTGTTCAGCGGCGATTTGTACTAAATCCCTTAAAATTTGTGTTATCTGCCAAATTAGGGTAACGATAACTTAGGAATAATATAAATAAAATAAATTCTAAAATTATATTATTTAAATTGAATTTTTCTAATTTAA
This sequence comes from Stylosanthes scabra, assembly GCA_036250425.1. NCBI lineage: Eukaryota > Viridiplantae > Streptophyta > Magnoliopsida > Fabales > Fabaceae > Stylosanthes > Stylosanthes scabra. Next base: position 14,132 of record JASCZI010030222.1, read on the forward strand.
TCGTAGCTGATAAACTTAATCATTCAGAATAATTCAAAGATTTTGGATCGGATATTTTAGTATTTAGTAAATTTTTATTATTTAGAATTTTTTATAAATTATTCTCACCCTATAGGTTGAAATATTCAATTTGAAATTCTTTAAAGACAAATTTAGATGTTTATTAAAAAGAAAAAATTATCATCCCCTGTATTGTAGCAAAACAATAGAGTGTTCTAAAAACAAAACAAAACAGAACAGTAACAATAGATAAATAACTTAAAAAAAAAGAAGCGTATTAGTAGTAAATTCAGGTACAGTGATATATTGTTTTTTAAAATAAAAATAGATTTCTATTTCATGAAGGAGAGTTTAATCGATCCGAAGCTTTCACCTTCAAGTTTCAATACGTGAAGGGACCATGGTGGCGAATTGAATATAATATTGAACCAATTGTAATCTTCTAAACTCTTGGGAAAATATTTTATTAGCCTTGCCACCTCCCATCTTTATATATATATATTGACAATCTTTATTTCATATATGAATCAGTAATAGTAATAATAAGATTAGAAAATAAGTATTTTTAATAAAAAAAATAAATGTATTTTATTTCATTTAATAGAAAAAATAATACATATGTTTAGAGGCTATTTGGACAACCAAAACAAGAGAAAATGAGTTTTTCCAATAATTAAATACGTAAATATTAAACAAATTTAAAGAGAGAAAGATAATAAAAGGAAAAAAATTAAAAATAGTAGTATCTTTAAAATAATTCAAGGTTGATCTTTATGTAGTAGGCAAAAATCATTTAGTTATTGGGATTTTGGACAAATATCACAATTAAAAGGGATCATCGAGAGACCGTCGTGGATAATTTTCCATGATTATTCAGAGAGAAATTCTAACTTATAGTTTCTTCCTTGTTTCTTCTCTTGACAAGTGAACACATTAACATCGCCAAGGATCAATACTCTCTCATAAAGATGTTGTGTAATCGAAATTAGCTCCTCAAATTGTCTAGCTTGAATTTGATTATGACAGTTGAAATGAACTCCAAAAAGACCATATGATTCATTAATATTAATTAAGATATGTTTAATTCTGGTAGCTACAAAATAATCATTTGAGTAGATAACTTCGAATTCAACATTTCTTTTCCAAGCTAAAGTTAAACTACCTGTAGTAGCTATAGCATTATGCAGAAATCATTTATCAAAATTACAAGAACTCAATTTACGTTCCACTATTTAAGATTGATTTTTGGTATCACATATAAATCAATCTCAGGAGAAGTAGGATCTACGTACAGATCTCTTTCAGATTATGGAATGTCAAAATTCTCCCCAAATCCTGATACTTCCAACAAAATACTCTCATGTCTCCTTGGGCATCAATTGACGATTGATGTCCTCCACCTTAGTAAATTGAAGAAGAGAATCATCAATGCAGAATTCATCTCGCTGCAATATAAAAACACTAAGTCTGCACCAAATTACCTTAAAAGCAGTCTCTATTATCTTAGATGAAATGACAAAGAGTTTTTTAATAAAACTATTTAAATAAGTCTTTACTCCTTTCCTAATATCGTTCTCTTAGAAAAATTCAATAGAAGAGTCAAAGATCACTAGCTGCTGTGCACTTCAAACAAGCGTAAAAAACCCTAACATAAAACTAAAAGAAACTATAACAAACTTGTTATAATTAGGACACTGGAGAAATACTAAAAGAGCACTGGAATTAATAAACATATTGGGACACTAGAAAAAATGCTAGCAAAGCACTGGGACAATAAAAGAAGTATTTAGTATTTACTTACCATTATTAACGTCTATTTATTTTATCTTTTAGAGTGTAGTTTCATGCTGCAATATATATTGAAATTGAATAGCGTAATTCTTGTACACTGTTAATAATCTAAAAGATTATTCTTGGTAGTTATTATCATATATAGAGAACAACTATCTATTTGTCTATTTGTTAACAATGCAAATTAAATTGATTTTTTTGATTTTTATTCTACGATTAAATTAGTCCCTCAATTTTTAAATTAGTCTAGATAATTATTCTTCCAATTTTATAATCATATATGAATCAGGTAGTTGATCTCTTTAATTTGTTAATTGTCAAGCTAACGACACATAAAAAAAAAATTGATATAAAATATTAATTGCTACCGTGGCCTGTCACTTTGAAAGTTGACATGATTAAAAAGAATAATTTCAATCCATTTGTTCCCCTCTCTCAATTAAAAATCAGTTTGATTGTCATTTCTATTTAGCAACCAAATTTAAAAATATTTTATGTTGTAAGTCCAGCAAAGCGCGGACACTTTAGTTATGTTTGGTTTAGCATTTGAAACATGAGAAATGCGTTTATATTTATTGAACGCTCCAATTTTTTGTTTGGCTGCCATTTTTCTCATTAACGCAAACGTGATTTTGACTTTCAACTCACGTTTACAGCAACAAGTTTGAGCTTCTGCGTTTTTCTAACTACCGTTACTTTCTGATTTATCTTGAAACTCTAAAAATTATTTTTTTCTACCAATTCTGTCCTTTACTCATAATTATTATATTTGTTGAGTACTTTCTTTTTATTATTTTCAATGTTTTTGTTAATTTTTTTATCTGATATAATTTTATAAATATGGTTATATTGATAATATGATTTATTCATCTTATTGGATATAACTATTTTTTGAGTGATTAAATATAACTAATTAAATAAAAAATTAACCATAAATAATAATAATAGTGAAAATTTATTACAAACTGAAAAAGAGTACTAAGAGTACTGAAATAATATTAAGTATAAAACATATTAAAAAAGTTATAAAAAATTAAATGTGCTTGAAATGATAACATTATAATTTAATATCATGTCCAATTTAGTAAGTATATATCTGGAAGTGATTTTAACTCATGTTATCCAAACAATATTCATTTTATCAAAATTAATTTTGATATAGAATTGCCAAACATAAATCATGTTGACACAAACTCACTTTTATCTAACATCAATTTTATAAAATTAAGTTCATTCAAACTTAAGTTTCAAAACGCTAATCCAAACACACACTAATATACTAAAGACTACATGTAATTGACATTAAAATCAAATACCGTTCTCACGACGATAGTAAATGACACCGCTCAAATATAATCGAATAAAAAACATTTCATCTATTCCAAAATATTAGCAAACAAAGTGGTGTTTTTTTTGGTGACAGATGAAGTACTTGTGTTTTGAGATAGATGAAATATGGAATTTGGAAGTGGAATGGGCACAAATAGGAGAAACTATTCAACTCTTTAAATAGGATTTGTGAAGCCAGTACTGCGGCCTCAGCACACGCCACCTCCCATCTTAACCAGTGCTGTGTCCATGCGTGATTGACTCATTTTATTTGTGTTCAGTGCCGCGAACTAGACTTGGCTAAAATGTCCTTGGCCTATGTCCGCGGCACTAGTAACGGGACCTATTTTAGTAAATTTTCAAAAAAATTATTATTTTGATAAATAAGTAATTTATTTCATTTAAATACAAAAAATCCAAGTTTATAGCATAATTCTTTAGTAAAAGATAACTTATTTATTTTAATTATTTTTCCTTCAGTAAAAATCACTTTTTAAATTTAATTTTGTTAGTTAAATTTCCCCATGTAATAACTAATCACGCTATAATAAGTTTGTCGATTGCATTATTTTTCATCCCTACTGTTGAATTTATATATAATGTTTTGTTTTGAACTCTCACTTTATTCAAATAAAATTTGTCTAAGAACACCTTTTACCTTATTATAAATTAAGCTACATTAGGATTTTATATAAATGACTTTTTTTATTAAAATTGAAGTTAAGTTTAATCTTTATATAACTTTATTAATTATTATAACAACTTCTTTCGCACAAATATTTAATTAGGTGTTGTTGACTTCTGGCCAAGTATGAACATATAAAAGCAATTTTTTAAAGATAATAAATAATGTAATTTCTTTGTTTTTTATTATTTTTTCCTTCTACATATGTAGAAACACTCAAAGTCTCAAACACATAACTGTTTACTAACATAAAAATTGATTAAACTCATAAAATTTTAGAAGTGTCCATAACCGGACTGGTTTGAATATTAAAAGGTTTAATAATTATTTTTCTAATAATATAACCAACCCACGCTAGGCATACTCCTTGAGAGTTGAGAGTGAATGGCTTGTCTAGCTGTCTTTAATTTTTTTTTTTGTCTATAAATAATAAATACTTTTCAAGCTTGGCTTCCATTTTCCTCACAGATCAACCCTCACAGTAACTCTTGTCTTCAACTTCTCTAGGGGGAAAAAAAAAGACACAGTTCAACAAAGTAATTACGAAATAAGAAAGATGTTTGGGCTTTCACGCACTGGAATATTCAACAACAATACCCAGAAGATCAAGGGTACCGTTGTGCTTATGAGCAAGAATGTTCTGGACTTCAATGCCATAGCATCAACCACCAGTGTTGCCGGCGCCGTATCCGGACTCTTTGGGGCTCTTAGTGATGTGGCTGGCTCGGTTGTCGATGGCGCCACGGCCATCTTCAGCCGTAGCATCGCCCTCAAGTTGATCAGCGGCACCAAGACTGATGGTTTGTGATCTTTTACTTCTGTTATTATATATATTCGTATATTCACTTCCTAGTGTGTGTTTATTTGTACTGGTGTATTAATCTACATTTTTATTAAAAATATGGATAATAATAATATATTTAAAATTAGTAAAAATGATAAGTAAGTTATTATTAAACTAAAAGGTTATAAATTTAATTTTTAGTTTTAACAAAATAATTTTTTTATAAATTATATAAGGAAAGGTATTTTGAGAAAAAAAAAATTTGATGGACTAACAGTGTAAAAATATTTTACACTTGCAGTCGATGAATTATAGTTCGTATAATATTGTTCTTTTCCTCATTATAAGAGGTTTCGGATTTAAATATTTCCTTAGACATTAAAAATTATTTTACACATGCATCTAATTAGATAATGACACATTATAAAAAACATTTTTTTTCCATCCGCTCTATGATTAGTCATCTACAAATGTGATTATATAAATATGTAAAATATTTTATATTGTTATTACTTAAAAATTAAACTCTTTTAAAAAAAATTAAATACAAATAGTGTAAAGATCTAATTTGATTAATTAGAAATAAAATACTTAAGTAACTTTACAGTGATCTAAAATGTGAAATTGGATTATTGTGGGGCAGTGATAATAAATAATTAATAAATAGTTCTACATATACACATATTTATACTATTCATATGGAGTTACATCGAATAAGTTTGATACAGCAAGGACATAATAAATAATAAAATCTAGGATGGAAATGTTAAACACATAAATAATGAAGTTTAATACAGAAATTTTAAATTACAAAAAAAATATTATTTTGTTAAGATATATGTATAGATATATATACACGTAACATTATTGGTATATAATAATATTGTCATCCGATTTGTGAATAGAATAGTGATAGGAATCCTAATTTATAAACCTAATTATCTTCTTAATACTTAAAAGTGTAAATAATTTAAATATAAATATTATTTTTTAAAAATATTAAAAATATAAAAAATATAAAAAAATTTTATTTGAAAATTGAGATGATAATTAGACTTATAAATTAAAATTTCAAATTATTTTTATTCCGAATAATACACGAATTTTTCATTTATTTCGTCTACTTCTTTTAAGTCAATGTCATCATGGGTCAACTAACCCTCAGTAGTCATAAGGTCTGTCCAAATGATTGGTTTTTAAAATTAAGTTTTGCTCTATTGGGCTACGCTACTTATTAAATAATAATATAAAACTCTTTATAAATTAGGAAAAAAGCAATGCAATAAGAAATCCCCTCTATATAAAATGTAAATACTAAATAGTAATAGATTTTTATCGATAAATATTTAGTTTAATTGCTTGATAAGTGTCATTCAAAAAAAATAAAAAAAATTATTCATTAGACAAGTGTCCAAAATAGTATTAAAAATATGTAATTTCAAAAGTAATTTCAAGAATATTTCATGATGCTATTAATTCTAAGAATATGTTTATAATTGTGTGGAATTGACGTCAACGAGTAATTTTGAAAATAAAAAATTAATAATCAATCAATTATTAATTTTTAGGACTTTGATGTATATTTATTTGCTTATGTCATTTTATTTAATATGTAAAGTAAACGTATTTGAATAAGTGAAATTTAAAATAAAATGAGAAAAGTCAATATATTTACTTATGCATTAATTAATAAATTAGTTTAAATTAAAATAAAATTGTGTCATGTTTAGTGGTTTATAATATTTGTGTTTAAATTTGTGAAGGAGAAGGAAATGGGAAAGTTGGAAAGAAAACGTTTTTGCAGAAACATCTTCCGACGTTACCAAATTTGAGAGCGAAACAAGATGCGTTCGATATCTACTTTGAATATGATGCCGATTTCGGGATTCCAGAAGCATTCTACATTAAGAACTATATGCAAGTTGAGTTCTTCCTCGTTAGTGTCACTCTTGAAGACATCCCTAACCACGGAACCATTCACTTTGTTTGCAACTCATGGGTCTACAACTACAAGAACTACCAAAAGGACCGCATCTTCTTTACTAATGAAGTAAGCATCCTTTTTGCAACCATAAAACTGCTCTCTATCTCGCAAAAACAGGTTATTTAGTCCGTTTTTAAAGAAACCGGTTTAAAATAATACAAAAAAATACAGTTTTTTTTCTAATATATATATATATATATATATATATATATATATATATATATATATTATACGTAAATATTATTTTTAAAAATAAGAATTTAATTTTGATATACTCATATGAAAAATATTTTATACAGTTATTTTTTTTCTTTGTATAATTATATATATTATTTTGTATGATTATTTATGGAGTTAATAAAAAAATCATTTTTTATAATGTGACATAAAATATTTTTACATTAACAATCTATCAAAATTAAATTTTAAAAAAATTTATAAATAAATTGATTAAATCTTTGTTAAAATTTTAAACTTGATTATACTCGTTTAATCTTCTGTTGCTAGAACTTAGATTATTACTTACAATTTCACGATTTCTCCACTCTTTTATATAACACTAAATTGACATTCATATAAAAATACAGTAACTACTTATTTGTTAAGTGCATTATATTCTTTTGGACATTAAAATATATAATTAATTATTAATAATTATATTTTTATATTGATATAAAAATAGTGTTTAATAAAAGAGTGTGTGAATATCATTATTCTAGGATTATGCTAGGTGTACACCAAAATCAGCCACTAAAATCAACCACCAATTTATAATACTTATTGAAATACAAAATACTCACTAAAAATGAGTTAAAGTTTATATGTATTTTATATTTTAGTGTATATTATACATGGTGGTTGATTTTAGTAGCTGATTCTGTTATGCAAATAGAATTGTTCATTATGCTATTACGTATGCCCCTGTCGTCACAAAAAAAAAAGTGTGCCCATGTCTATTTTAAAGGTATCTGTTTTTTACGCGGTATTTGACCGTTGGTAAAGGGCGTGTATGAATGAAAAATTACTAGGCCTAAATAAAAATTCTTAGAATAATCTTATTTTGACATTATATAATTAGAAAGCTCGATTATTAATGTGGAAATGAAAGAATAAATTTAAAGAGCTAAATATTTATTTAAAGAGAGTAATACTAAAAAGAATAATACATCTACTTTACTCTCATTCTCATGTAGGGATATAAAATGAGCCACAACTCGCCGGGCTGTCTGCTTTGTCCGCCAAAAAAGTTAGTCGAATTAGAATTTTAAAACCGCGATAATAAGTAAAGTTGCATAACCGTCTGTTTAGTCCTTGAGCTTTGTTAGGGCAGGTCAGGTTAAAATGATATTAAGAAAACTAGCTTAATCAAATGTTTTGGATAATATTTAATTAAATAATATAAATTATTAAAATGTGTATGAAATTATATTTTTTAATAGATTTAATATTTTTAAAAGAAGAAAACTGGCGGGCTGTCATTAGGCGGGGCGGCCAACCCTACTCTCACGGCACTAAACATTATCTTGTGTATGAATGTCAAGAAACTTAATTGAATGCACATTTATTTTCAGGTTTATCTTCCAGGTGCAACACCAGCAGCACTAGTGAAGTACAGAAATGAAGAACTGGAAAATTTAAGAGGCGATGGAACTGGTAAACGCAAAGAAGCAGATAGGATTTATGATTATGATGTCTACAATGATTTGGGCAACCCTGATGACAAGAGCTCCCTTGCTCGCCCTATTCTGGGTGGTTCCGCCCAATATCCTTACCCTCGCAGGTGCAGAACAGGCAGACGCAACACAAAAAAAGGTTATGTGTACATTTGAATCATTAAAAAATTCATGTACTTTTGTCCAATCGGCTAATAATTCATATGTATTATTGTTCATTTTTCTTTGTTATTATTATTTGAAGTTCTTCTTGTCACCTTAAAACTCGAATCTAACTTATGAAAATTAAAATTTGAACAGATCCGAACAGTGAGGTTCCGAGCTCGAGTACCTATGTTCCAAGAGATGAAATCTTTGGTCACTTGAAATCATCAGATTTCCTTACATTTGGAATCAAATCGCTGTCTCAAATCGTGTTGCCATTGTTCCAATCTGCCCTTGGTTTCAACGCTGAGTTTCATAGCTTCGATGATGCTCGTGCATTCTTTGAAGGTGGAATTTACCTTCCTACTAATCTCATTAGCCAGATCAGCCCCTTGCCAGTTCTCAAGGAACTCTTTCGTACTGATGGTGAACAAGTCCTCAAGTTCCCTCCTCCTCAAGTCATCCAAGGTTCATGATTTATTGTCAATTTTCCCCTTCTTTCATCCTGAAATTTATAATAGTTCCATGTAAAGAAAAATAATTCGGTCTTTTTTTTTTGTGTTCTCGTGATCAGTTAGTAAGTCTGCATGGATGACTGACGAAGAATTTGGAAGGGAGATGATTGCCGGAGTAAATCCCAATGTTATTAAATGTCTTGATGTAAGTTGTTCTCAGAATGAGTGAATTGTATTCAGGAATTCATCCCTGATTTCATTGATTTCGTCCTATATCTCATAATATTAGGTGTTCCCCCCACAAAGCTCACTGGATCCCTCAGAATTTGGTGATCAGACCAGTACAATCACAAAAGAAAGCCTGGAGACTAACCTAGAAGGACTTACTGTTGATCAGGTAATTAATGGCATATATTTCATAACAAATTGATATATAAATGAACAATAATGCTAGGTAATTAATAAAAATTCAACTAACATCAACCAATAATTTAAATTGGATGTTCTATTTCTTTAGATTTCAGATGTTCTGTTTCTAAAAGAAATATAAAGTTGGCTGATGGTATTACTTTAGGTTTCGGATGTTCTATGACTTTCATTATGAATGTCTATAAACAGTGGTTACGGATGTTTTATATTTTGTTGGTTAGAAAATTATTGATTACCTATAATTTTCCATAAACGAATACATCATACAAATACAATAACTATTTTACTCAATTGAGAAAACCAAATGTTGATACATGATGTAACAGGCGATTGAAGGAAACAAATTATTCATATTAGATTACCATGATGCATTCATGCCATACTTGACCAAGATAAACGGGCTTGAAGTTTCAAAGGCTTATGCCACACGGACAATCCTCTTGTTGAAAAATGATGGAACTTTGAAGCCATTGGCCATTGAATTAAGTGTTCCACGCCTTGGTGGTCCTGCTGGGAACAAAATTGTTGGTGCTGATAGCAGGGTTGTCTTGCCTGCTAAAGAAGGTGCTGAAGGCACAATTTGGCTACTTGCCAAGGCTTATGCCATCGTTAATGATTCATGTTATCATCAACTCATGAGCCACTGGTATAATTAATAACTCTCTTTTCCTTTTTCTTTTCTTTTATATCGAGATCATTAAGTACAATCAACCTTGGTACTCATTTCCTAATTTTTTTTTTTCCTCATGTAACCAAAGGTTGAATACTCATGCTGTAATGGAGCCATTTGTCATAGCAACAAAGAGGAATCTTAGTGTGCTTCATCCTATTCACAAACTTCTAGAACCTCACTACCGCGACACCATGAATATCAATGGACTAGCAAGACAATCTTTGATTAATGCAGGTGGTATCATTGAGAAATCATTTTTGCCTAGAAAATTTTCTGTGGAGATGTCTTCTGCAGTTTACAAGGACTGGGTTTTCCCAGATCAAGCTTTGCCTGCTGATCTTATTAAGAGGTAATCATAATGTTTATATTCTTTAGAATTTGTTATTAGACAGCAACAAATCGCTATTGTTTCTTATGTGCTTCAACCCTTGATTCAGGGGATTGGCAGTTGAGGATCCATCATCCCCCTATGGTGTTCGCCTCATGATCGATGACTACCCTTATGCAGTTGATGGACTGGAGATATGGGATGCAATTAAGACATGGGTCCAAGACTATGTCTCCTTGTACTATGCTTCCGACGATGAAGTTAGGAAAGACTCTGAACTCCAAGCATGGTGGAAGGAAGCTGTAGAGAGGGGTCATGAAGACCTGAAAGACAAGCCGTGGTGGCCGAAAATGCAAACTCTTGATGACTTGGTTCAATCATCCAGCATTATTATATGGATCGCTTCGGCCCTTCACGCAGCTGTTAATTTTGGACAATATCCTTATGGTGGCTTTATCCTTAACCGTCCAACGGTGAGCAGAAGATTAATCCCAGAACCCGAAAGTAAGGACTATCAAGAGTTGGTGACAAACCCTCAGAAAGCTTACTTGAGAACAATTACAACGAAATTTGAGGCCTTGGTGGATCTTACAGTGATAGAGATATTGTCAAGGCATGCTTCTGATGAGGTGTATCTTGGCCAGAGGGACAATCCAAACTGGACATCCGATTCGAGGGCGATTCAAGCCTTCAAGAAGTTTGGAAGCAAATTGGCAGAGATCGAGGCGAGGATCGAGCAGAGGAACAAAGAACCAAGCCTTAGAAACAGAAAAGGACCTGCTCAAATGGAATACACTGTGCTCCTTCCTACCAGTGAGGAAGGCCTTACCTTCAGAGGAATCCCCAACAGTATCTCTATCTAAATTGAATGAGTGTGTGTTCCTTTGCAGCTTGTTACTCTTCTAATAACATAGATGCAAGTTTATTCATGCACATCTTTGTGGTATTGTATTTAGATTTCACATAACATTGTGCTTCGAAATTTGTCATGAGTTTGCTACCTTCTTAGCTATGATGATTAATAATATTGTACCTTTCAAACAAATAAAAGATCATCCTAACCAAAAAAACATTGATCAAGTAAATTGCAGGTTCAATTTCTTTAAATTTCAGATGTTCTATTTCTAAAAAAAATCATAGATATTTTACTAACTTTCATTGTATATGTTGTATACACAATAGTTACAAATGTTCTATTTTTATTAGCTGTTTACATTAGCATGCCATGTCAATATATCGATTATGGAAAATTCTCTGGGGCAACCTGAGTCATGAATTAAAATTTCGGGAGACAAATTGAGTAACGTGAAAATTCAGGGGCTAATTTAAATTGCGATTCAAATTTTGGAGGCCAATTTGATATTTATTATCATATATATATTTGAATAAATTTATGTGTACCATTATATATACATGTACACATCATTTAGCAATACGGAAAAATGTAAATATTAGTATAGAAAAATTTCTATTTCTATGCTAATATTTATAATTTTCTGTATTGCTAAATAATGTATATAGATATCTACAATGATATATCTAGTATTACTATATATATTTATACATAAATACATACGTAATTTTATGATTTTTAATATATATCATATTTTAACATGTATTAGGCATAAGTAGCTAATTCTAATTTTAACCTACAAATTGTATAATTGATGGTTGAAAACATCTTGATTCTCAACAACAAGTCGAAAACTAACAACCTATTTATAATTATAAATAATGAGTTAACAATAGAATTACTAACCAATTATAATTTTATAACAGTCTAACTAAAATAATAGATATATTTTTTGTATATCCTATATTTCTACCTGTTACTCTAGCTCTAGCCATCAACTAACTCTACATGTGTGTGAGACAAAAGAGAAAATAAAGTTATTTTAACTTAATATTTGTAATTTTATATATAATTATACAATTTTTTTTGGGTGACCATATAATTATATAATTATTATATTTAATATCATCTAATTATTTCAATAATAATTAAAAAAACATAAAACAAAAAAATATCCTTAAATTACTTTGACTTATTTTATATTCTCTCCAAAATATTTCTGCCGAAAAAATTAATTCCCAAAAAAACATTTCTTTTTAACAGATTCTCTGAAATCCCATAACAGAATCTACTACACAATCTCACTAACTTTGGTGCTTTGCTCAGAGAAGGAAGCATCATTGTTGTTCCATGATATACCATTCCCATCTTCTCAAGAAACTCCCTCTCAACTTCACACTACCGCAAAGGATTCACCTTTCTTCAACCACCCACACTCACTCAAACCTTCTCAAACTCTGCAACCTTTCCAATACTCTCTTCCAAACCAAGCAAGTTCACGCCTTTTCCCTCATCCATGGCTTCCTCCCTCACAGCATCTCCCTCTGCGCCTCCCTTATCCTCCAATACGCCACCTTTGGAAACCTCACTGCTTCAATCCTTCTCTTCCACCGCAGCTTTCTTCATTCCCGCAGCGCCTTCCTCTGGAACACTCTCATTCGCGCACATTCCATTGCTGGAGTGTTTGATGGGTTTCACACTTACAACCGAATGGTCCGTGCGGGGGTTAAGCCTGATGATCATACCTTCCCTTTTGTCTTAAAGTGTTGTTCTGATTTCGGGCGGGTTGAGAAAGGTAAAGAGGTTCATGGGGTTGTCTTTAAGCTTGGTTTTGACAGGGATGTATTTGTTGGGAATACCCTTTTGATGTTTTATGGTAATTCTGGGTTTTTCGATGATGCGATGAAGGTGTTCGATGAAATGCCTGAGAGGGATAAGGTGTCTTGGAACACTGTTATTGGGTTGTGTTCTCTGAATGGATTCTATGATAAGGCGCTCTGTTTTCTCAGAGAGATGGTTGCGGAGGCGCCAGGGTTTAAACCAGATTTGGTTACCATTATTAGTGTGTTGCCTATTTGTGCGGAGACTGGGGACGAGTTGATGGCAAGACTAGTGCACTGTTATGCTTTGAAGGTTGGTTTGGTGGGTTGTCATGTGAAGATTGGGAATGCTTTGGTTGATGCTTATGGGAAATGTGGGAATGAAAACGCTGCCAAGCGTGTGTTTGATGAAATGGATGAGAGAAATGTGGTTTCTTGGAATGTTGTTATGACAAGTTTTTCTTTTAGAGGACTCTACAAGGATGCTTTCCATGTATTTAGGTTGATGATTGATGCAGGAATATTACCAAACTCTGTGACAATTTCGAGCATGCTGTCTGTGTTAACAGAATTAGGACTTTTCAGGTTGGGAAGGGAAGTTCATGGGTTTTGTTTAAGGATTGGTAGTGAGTCTGATATTTTTACTGCTAACTCATTGATAGATATGTATGCAAAATCAGGATCTTCCGGTGTAGCATCTGCTGTATTCAACAAAATGATAGATAGAAACATTGTATCTTGGAATGCCATGGTTGCAAACTTTACTCTAAACAAGCTTGAATTTGCAGCCATCGAGTTAGTGAGGCAAATGCAACCTAATGGAGAAATCCCAAACACTGTCACCTTTACAAATGTTCTTCCAGCCTGTGGAAGATTAGGTTTCTTGCATGTCGGAAAAGAGATTCATGCCAAAGTAATTCGGATGGGATTTGCCTTTGATTTGTTTGTCTCTAATGCTCTCACAGACATGTATTCCAAATGCAGTTGCTTAAACCTTGCTCGGAATGTCTTTAGTACTTCTTTCAAGGATGAAGTTTCATACAATATGCTAATTATGGGCTATTCCGAAACAAGTAACTGTTTAGAGTCCCTAAATTTGTTCTCCGAAATGATACTCTCTGGCATGGTGCCTGATATTGTTTCATTCATGGGTGCCATATCTGCCTGTGCGAATCTGGCTTCCATAAAGCAAGGGAAAGAGATCCACGGGCTTCTGGTAAGACAGAATTTTCACAAACACCTTTTTGTGGCAAATTCACTCTTGGATCTATATACTAAATGCGGCCGAATAGATCTTGCTACCAAGGTATTTGATCGTATTGAATACAAGGATACAGCCTCTTGGAATACTATGATTTTAGGCTATGGCATGCTAGGTGAGCTGGACACTGCAATCAACCTCTTTAAAGCAATGAAGGAAGACGGTGTGGAATACGATTCGGTGTCCTTTATTGCGGTTTTGTCAGCATGCAGTCATGGGGGGTTAATTGAGAAAGGGAGGAAGTACTTTACAATGATGCAGGATCTTAATATTGAACCAACACATATGCATTATGCATGTATGGTTGATCTCCTTGGAAGAGCAGGGCTAATGGAAGAAGCTGCAGACCTTATTAGAGGCCTTTCCATCGAAGCAGATGCTAATATTTGGGGTGCGATGCTCGGCGCATGCCGGATATATGGAAATGTAAAATTGGGGTGCTGGGCTGCTGAGCATCTTTTTGAATTGAAGCCTCAGCACTGTGGCTACTATATTCTGCTTTCAAATATGTATGCAGAAGCTGAAAGATGGGATGA
>JASCZI010030222.1:28886-42394 GCA_036250425.1 Stylosanthes scabra
TTGATGAAGTCAAGGGGAGCTAGAAAGAATCCTGGTTGCAGTTGGGTTCAAATTGGAGATCAAGTGCATGCATTTCTAGTTGGTGAGAAAATACAAAGCTTGGATAATGGCTTCTTATTATCAGAAGGTTATTAAAAGTAAATCTTGTTATGCAAGAGGATCCACTGAATATTGGTTTGGTGAAAAGAGAGTAACACAGTTAAAATATTGCTTTATTTTTTGTTATCAAGATTAAATTAATTTATTTTTCTAATAACACGCCTAATTTAATTGTTATGATTAAAAAAAAGAAGTAAACATTGTTTTTAAAATACTTTAGTCACTTAAGTCACTTTATTCTCTTAACCAATTCCCTTAAGTCACTTTTTAGTCTGTTAAAATCTAATTAAATAAATTTATCTGAATCCAATTACAAATTTTTAGATTATAAAGACCTTATTAAAAGTTTGATAAAACTACATAGATTAACAGAATAATTAAACCATAATATATATACCATAACATTGAATTTGCACATAGCTTATCTGATATATTTGGTACAACATGTATGCCTGATGATATACAAATCAGGGATTATGAATACATCAAAAGTGAAACTAGGAAGAACTGATTTCAGCTGTAGGGGCAACCTTCTTTAATGTGATTGGTGACTATGGAGAAAATATTCAAAAGGAACTTTCCTCTTCTCTGTAGATACCAAAACTCTGATAGTAATGTGTAGGAGCAAGAATTTTGTGAAGTGTGAACAATGAAATTATGAACTGATTCTTTTTTCTTTCTTCCATTTCTATCCATTTTCTTTGGCCTTGTCTAGCATCATTCCAGTTACAGTTAGTTGTAAGATAAAGTTCCTCAGTTTCCTTCACTAACCTTGGAATTGGTTAACTTGTTATACATACCTGCAGTTGTAAATTCAATTAATCGAAATTCTTCATCATTTGAACCATTGTACATACAAACATAATCCTCCTCCTGAATAAATTAAAGAAGGAATACTACTCCAAAAAAGGGTTCATACAATGTTAATTAGAATCCAGTACCATATGCTGTTGGTACCCAGAAATCAGCTCTTTTTTCATTTACATGTTGGGTGAAGGACACAGGTACCAAGCACAACCCTCTACTTCTCAAATCCTTTGGGTTGTTATCTTTTGAATCCTGAAATTTCTTCTTCATAAATAAAATATGACTAATTAGTTAATAGGTTTCTTCTTCATATATTATTTTTGATATTTTTTGTCCTTGTTCTAGTTATATGGAACTTAAAAGAAAATTCACATTAATATGTAGTTCTCCCTTACTAATATGTTTAACACATAATTTCTTATATTGATTGGAAAATGGGTACTTACATACTGTTGATTCCTCATGTCTTTCGATTCATTGCCTAAGTAAGGAGAACTAAGTGCCTGTACCAAGTGAGTGAAAGAAAAAAAAAAAAAAAGACAGATTAGAAATTAAGACACCATATGATTACAAATAATAAACCTTTCTAATGAGCATTATGTTAAAAAAAAATTAATGAGATAGAGAAAGATAAATATGGGTGATGACAGTACTTTAAGTGCATGCTCTCTAATTAAGCTGACTCTGATGAATAGCTTATTGCAGTTGCAGAGAGCATAAAATGTGAGTGAGTGAGTGTGTAGAGAGAAACAGCACCTCAATTTGATTCTGAAGGAATTTGATATATCCAATGACTTCAAACAACACAGAAGCTGTGTCAGTCTGCAAAAGTAACACACATAACCACAAGGGCCGGTCATCTTTTTCTTTTTTCCTTTATTTTCTTTCTCCTTTTTTCTCTCTTTTATTTTATCTTTTATGGTTAAAATCAATGAGAAAGAGATCATATTAATAATGTTATGATTTTTGGCTAAACAATTGAATTATTATTACCTTTCCAAATGGGCAAACTAGGTGGTGAAGTTCTCTTATTCTATCACCAAGCTTCTCATTTCTCACCTGATGAATACAAATTTCAGATTTCATAAATGGAAGTGAATGAGGAAATAGATGAATTCATTCATAATACATATAAGTGAAATCTTGAATTTGATAACATTGCTAATAATAATAATGATTAGTGCTTACTAATCTTAATTATCTACATACCTCAGATGTGGCATAATGTAGTTGGTTCTTACTATGATCAACCTTGTTATTGGTAGTGACACTTGAGCCAGGTGATGAAGAATTAATTGGCACCATATGTGTTGACCAAGTTGATGACCCTTTAGAACCATGAAATTCCTCATGGCCATTCATACTATATTCAATTAATGGAAATTCTTCATCATTTGAATCATTTTCTTTAGTTTCTTCAGATTCTTGATCAGCTGTAGGACCATAAGCCCAGCTGCAAACAAGGTAATACAGAATGTTAATGGCACTCAGCATCACAAGAACCCAATAGTACTTGTCATAACGACCCTTATTGATGTTATCCGAAATCCAGCCTTCATTTCCGCCCCTCGAAGTAACCTTCTCCACAACTCTGAATACCAAAGACGATAGCACATATCCTGCAGCCATGCCAAGTCCGAAAAGGGACGAAGCGATGCTCGACATACTCTTGGGGAATTCAGTGTAATAGAACTCATTTTGGCCTATTACATTGAATGCTTCAGCTATGCCACCCAAGCAGAGTTGAGGAAAAAGCCACATTGCAGACATATTCAACACTGCATTAGGATTATCCATATATCCTTCCCTGATAGCTCTTTTTCGCCGTAAAGTCTCAACGATTGCTCCAGTTACCAAGTGAAGAAAAGAGAAAAGCAATCCTAGTCCCATTCTACTCTTGGCACTGATCCTAACTGGTTTGCCTCTAAGCTTTGTTGCCAGAGGAATAACAACACGATCATATAGAGCTATCCACAAGAATATTGTGAATATCATTATCACACTCAAAGAACCTGCAGGAACTTGGAAGCTATGAGTGATATATCTGTTCAGTGATTTAGCTTGTAGCAATCCAAATGAGCCTCCAATGTTAAGCGACATCATAATCCCGGTCGACCAAAGGGGAATAACTTTGATAATGGCTTTAAGTTCTTCTACTTGATCTATTGTGCAGAGATTCCGCGGGTTTGACGCTGACCCATCTGAGGCTAAATCTTTTTCTGGGTCTTTGATGAAGCAAGCTTTATTTAGAAACCTTAAAAACAAAAGCATTACAAGGAGTTTCGGTATTATTTCATACATGGAATGAGCAAAAGAAAACAACAATAGTAGTGTGAGAATTTGATTCATTCAACCTTAGTTTATCAGTTGGAAGAAGAAGATCAGAGTCCTTCTTATGAAGGTACAGTCCGGTCGAGTTCCTAGCTGGTAATCTAAGTTTCCTGTTCTTATAGGCAGCCACGATTACTCGTGCAAAGCCGGTGAGCAAGCTGCCATGTGTTTTGTGCTTGATGTAAAGAGGAGAAGCAAGGAAGAAGAGGAAAGTGGACAAGAACATGAGTGCTGCAGGAACACCAAAACCCAGTTTCCATCCAAAATGATCTTGGATATATACTATTCCGGTGAAGGCGATTATGACTGAAATAGCCGATGAAGCATAATACCAGCTGAAGTATATTTCTAAGGCTCTTTGGTTGTTTGGGCTATCTTTGCTATTCACTTGGTCTGCTCCAAATGCTAGGGAGCATTGAAGGCCACCATTTCCAAATGCCATGAGAGCAAGGGAAGAGATTAGAATTGCCATTTGCATAGTTGTTGCAGATTTGCAGGTTTCAGAGTCAGGATTGCAAGGAGGTGGCCGAGCTTCGGGGATCATGGCTGTTAGCCACAAAAGTGCCATTCCCTGAAACCAAAGGGGAGAACCCCAATTGAACTAAGTTTTCATTACCTAATTTGGATGTAACAATGAATTGTTTCCTTGTAAACATGATATATAATAGGCCACAATGGTGTCTTTTGATTCATGTATCTGACTCCACTTAGTGGGATAAAGTTTTGTTGTTGTAATGAATTGTTTCACGAACTAAAGCATCAAGGTAGCTTATTCACCCATAACGCCTTACAATGAAAATCTCATAGTTGTGAAATTCATAGTTGTTTTTGCAACTTCTAATTCTGCTAATGCATAATTGCAATGTAATTGCATCATATCAATAGAAAACAAAATTGTGATGAAAATTCAATTGAAAAATATTCACTGCACTTTGATACTATATACAGAAAGTAAAATCATTAACTAGAGTCAAACAACTAAATCATTGATATGCAATAAACTAATAGAACAACCCAAACAGTTCTAATTTCTAAACTAAACTAATACTAATCTGGTTTACCTAGTTTGATCCATTGAGGAGGTATAGCTTTCTTGCATTCAAATAACTAATGAAATTGAATTAAATCCTATAGCAGCTACTAATTCATTCCAAAAAACAGAACTGAATTCAATTCTATTACAACTAAAAATGAAGGATTACCAGGA
Source organism: Stylosanthes scabra (assembly GCA_036250425.1). Taxonomy (NCBI): domain Eukaryota; kingdom Viridiplantae; phylum Streptophyta; class Magnoliopsida; order Fabales; family Fabaceae; genus Stylosanthes; species Stylosanthes scabra. Next base: position 33,331 of record JASCZI010030222.1, read on the forward strand.
AAGTGGTGATGGAACCGAAACCAACAGCGAGGAAGCGACCCAGATAAGAATCAGCAATGAAAGCACCAATGAGAGGAGTGAAATTGGTGGTTGCAACTGATAATAAGAGAATCATGTTGGCTTTGGCTAAATGGAGATTGTAGCTTCCCATCAAATACAACACCATGTTTGGCAATAGCCCCAAGGTTGCTACCCTTGCAAGTGCTTCATTTGCTGCCATCAATATTCATATAATCAACAAGTTTATATACAGAATTAGATAACTATAATTATTTAAAACCCATTAATTATATCAAAAATAAGTGTGAAGAAACCAAACCTATGATGAAAGGCATGGTTGCAATTCCACCTTTACCCTTCATGAGTTGGGGATGAGAAGCCATCTTCACTTGAGTTGAAGAACAAAGCTCCACTTCCTCCTTCACCATTGGTGAGTTAATTCAAAGCATGAGACACTCACTCACACACACAAAAAAGAGGAAAGAAAACTGAAATGTTTGAAGTGTTAGAAAGATCATGAACTGATGTGGATAATCTAAATATGGTCAACGAAATAGTGTATGTGTCTCTTCCTTAACATCATAGGACATTGAATTTTTTATTATTTATTTTTTAGCGGTGTCATTAACGAAGTTTATTTCTTAGTTTCTTATTTTCTTACTCTTTTAATTATTACTTGCTTGCATTGGAACACCATTCACTTATAAGTCAATTGTCGTATACTTTTACAATTATATTCTAATTCTAGCATTTTACATTATTATTCAATTATTTTTGGTTTTCTTATAGTTTTCCTTTTAGATATTTTACATTAGAACTGTTAAAAGAATTGGTAATTGGTAATATATCTTAACACAAAAATCAAAATAAAAAAATAAGACAAGTGATGTATGAATCTGTATAGTGGTGGCACATATAGATTAATCCTATCATAATTTTGCATGGGAAAGAATACAATGTTATATATATATAACTTGTATGGAGCGTTAATTTGGTAATGGATGAGAAAAAATAATCAAATGCCATGAATTTAAAAGCAGGATAAATATAAATATTAGAATAGAATGTATTTTTTCAACGGGGCTGATTTTTTTGTGTTCATATAATATATTTTAAAAAGTTAGTTTATATAATCTATGTTGCATTTTTGTTTTTACTTCATAGTTCTTACCGATTTCAAGCCAATATAAATTTGAAAATTTTGTGATCAAATTATCCTTCTCTTTTACCAACACACACATAATAAACAACCAAGATTGCCGGTCTCTCTGTGGCCTAGTTGCTTCAAAATCCAAGGACTCGGGTTCGGGTTCGGGTTCGAGATCAGCATGGCAAGAAGAATATAGAACTCGGTTCAACTTAGCTACTTGTGATTGTCTCTATTACAGTGTACTAAACTTCACCTAGGAAAAGTAGCAAAGCAAAACAGCATACTTTTTAGCATTTTTTCACTTTATACATTTTAGTTTAACAGAGACATAAGAAACTTTTTGACTCTTGAATTGAACATCAATGTCCCTTGACATCAAGCTTTGAACTCGGTCCATTCTTGTAGCGTTGGTGTTGCGACTCCAATGTTTTTCATGTCAAACACATTAGCTGAAACCACAGATCACCAGATTCAGAACCATTTGAATTATGAAAATGTTGGAGAATAATAACATAACAGACTTCATCTGATAAGCACATACTCTTAACAAATTAAAGGTGCTGCTAACTTAGGCATCTGCAGATCAGAGTTTGATAACTAGAGCTACTAAACCAGTAAAAAAACTAACTTCAATTTCAAATCAAAGTGCATACTATTCCTGATCTCAACATATTCAACCAAAGATTCAAAACATTGAAAGTTCAAACAAAAATATGATATTTTAAGCTGATCAAATATGTAGAATGTAATGCTACCAAGAAATTGAAAAAACTCTTACCAAGATGAATATCAGGCGTGGCAGCAGCTGTGGCATCAACAATAACAGTTACAGGTTGATAGTCTAATGCCACGGCATCATAGACAGTTTGCCTAATACAATTTGGAGTTTGAACCCCTACAAACAAAATATATCAACTGAATTAGTAAACATAAGAAATGTAAAGTTGTTAACTTTTAACTTTATGTAACAGAACAATTGCTATTTACTCACCAGTGATCACCAGATTGTTAATTCCTGCACCTTGAAGAACTGAGTGAAGGTGTGTAGCAAAGAATGCACTGAACCGAGTCTTCACGAGTTTATAATCCCCTTCTCTGATTACTAGCCCGTCAACTAACTCTGCACCTGGGCTTCCCTTAGAGGTTGGACCAACTTGACCTGCAGCATATAGATGCCGGCGAAAGAGTTCAACGTCTCTTCCTAAAGGATCGTGTTCGCGGACTACCTGAAAACATTTTGAGAGACACAATTCAACTAGTATGCATTAAATCATTTTCTTGAATGTTAAGTGCATGACCAAGAAGCACCCAACTGGGATATTTGTTCAATTTATTATAATTGCAAACAATTCAAATGCTTTAACATGATAACTTTTCATCTTCCATATTTATTGTTTTCATCAGCAATAACCATAAAAAAAAAAAAAACACCGGTAATGCTACATGTACCACTATATACCTCCATACATCTCATTCACAACACGGAAAATGTAAACATCAGCACAAAAAAATTCACAAAACACATAAATACAACATACTATAGCACAAAAACAATTACGTATAGTAAAGAAATAGTGTACCTCAAAACTAAGATTAATTCATATCTTTCTCATCCCATTTCCTAATCTCAATGTCTCCAACAGAAGTGTTAACAGAAAAGATGTATCCATAACTCCTCTAGCCAAACAAAAAGGCATGTGTTTGTGATTATAAAAAAAAATCTCAATACTATACACTTTCAAATTATTTCCCTAATATCCAACAATATCAAAATTAACTTAAAACTATCCACCGGATAAATCCCTCACACAAATGGGAATGAACTGATGAAGTAAATGATTACCCAAACTATGAGAATTCCACGTTGCCTTGCAACTTGCACAGCTTTGATCACATTTGGGACAATTTCTTTCCCTCCTTTTACAAGCATAGGACCTTCATTTTCTATAAAATCTCTCTGAAACCATCAAAACACACAACAAAGATCCTTAATTTCTTTCAACACATTCCACAAAAAGCAACATAACATAGCTAGGATTTAGGAACAGACCTGCATGTCAATTACAAGTAGAGCAGTGCGGTTCCAACTCTCTGCTGCCATTTCCAATGGATCAACTGGCCCAAGCCCAAGCTCAAGCTCAGATTTTGAGCGTAGCAACGAAGGTTTTGGCCAATTGGGTTGCTTATGCTTGTGTCTCAGAGTCACAGCACTGCACAGAAGCTTGCAACATGAACTCCATAAATTAGTGAAAAAAGAAAACAAAAGAGAAGCAGAAGAAAGGGAAGTACCAAGAGATGGAAGTGAGGTTGTTGAGATTGTGAAAGGAGAAGTTGTGAGTTTGGGATGTGATTCTATGGCTATAGAGATTAGAGGGTGGGTTTGCAAAAGTCACAGTTTTGGCCATGTGTTCTTATGCTGCAACCTCAAAATAATACTAACAGCAAGAATAGTTTGAAGAAAATTACTAAAATGTCTGATAAATTTTATTTAATATAAACTATTTATATTTAGGGTAATACTATTTGCACAAGTGATTTTGGCTAATCAAATGTAACCAAATAATTTATTTCTATGTTAAATAGAATATTATTTCGGTGTCAAATAGTATAAATAATTGTACCTAAATAATATTCTATTTTACATCAAAATAATCTTCTATTTAGCATAGAAATAAATTACTTAGTTGCACTTAATTGGCTAAAATCAGTTGTTTACCTACAATTAGTATTATATTTAATATCAATCAAATAATAAATTTGAATATTCAATTTCTTTTATGGTGTGCTAATACAGAGTTACTTATGTGTATTTAACTATTTGAGAATTCATTTAGTTTTGGTGAAATTAATTAAGTAAAATAATTATTTTTTACGTAGATAGTGCGAAACTGCGAATGTTGGAAAGAAAAAAAAATGGCTTGAGCTATCAAGTCAAGTAAAATAAAGAAGGGATCCATTCCCAGTTCCCACAGGCCCTAAACTTAAATATCAGGCCACTGTGATCCAATAGACTCGTATGAGTCAAATAATAACTATTTTCAGTCCAAAAAAAATTGTTTTAGAATAACATTACATCACCAACATAATTTATTATTTTTTGACAAGTACAGAATAAGTAAATATTTTGCATCCATAAATTATAAATTAGATAATTTATACTTCATTTATCACTTTTTACACAAATAATTTTTAAATATTACTCCCATATTGTATACATTTTATACCTATATTTTTATACTAACTATATATAAATATATTGTTAATTATATTTGCTGGTTATATTAAATTAAATTTATTGGAGAATTTCTCTTCTAAAAATAAATAGTAGAGATAAACTACAAAATTTTAATTCCTCCATTAGTTTGTCTATTTCAAAAATTTTTATTTTGCATTAAAGAATTCGTTTTTGAAACATATATCATAGAGTATGTAGTTCTTGAATTTTATTTTTTTCCCCTTCATACTTTTTAACCTAACCCAAGCCATCTATCTTTATACACTCATATTCCCAGTGTTGGCAACATACAGAGACAAATGAACATAGCCCAAGATTATAACGATTTAATTACTTTGAAAATTGAGTCTATTCATCCCTAACCACTTCTTTTTCTTCTTTATAGTTTAGCCCATATTATTCTTCTTCCTTCGTCTTATTAGTAGTACTATTATATTATCATCATCATCATGTATAGTGTGTACGTACACACACGTGCTTAAGGATTAAATTACTTAATTAATATTAAGAAAAATGATAAATATGTTTTTTTTGACATTTTTAAGACACATAAATTTTTAACCAAAAATATATATTACATATTATATACGAAGATAAATGAATTTAGTACAAAGCTATATTTAAAAAATTAAAAAAAAAAACTAACAACATTTTACCTAATAACACTACATAATATTTTTTATAAAAGAAATCTCTAGGAAGGACTTATTAATTATGAAACTCTAAAATATATATATTGACTGCTGAAGCAAACAAAAGAGATAAAAACATGATGCTAGAAAACAAATGATACAATCACATTCAAACTTTTTAACTTTAGCTACTTTTTCCTCATATTTATCTATTTTATGCATAAAAAACCATCCTAATCTATAACCTTCCACAGGAGTACGTCGTCATTCTAAAAAACAAAACATAAAATGTTTAATTAGGCCAATAATTAAATTGAGAGCCACGTTACGTAATGGACTAATCATCTAACTAATTCATTTAAAAATATATATCACATAACATTAATTAACATGAATTTAAATTATTTGAGTGGATAAAAGGTAATCACAAGGCATTACCTCATTGGATTTTTCATTTGAAAGTGGAAATTGATTAAGACAAGATTGAAGGCAAAGACAAAAGTTGATTAAAGGAAGAAGAAGTGTAGCTTTTTAGTGTGTGTTTGGATGATGCAAGATGAAGCGTCGGTATGATGAAAGCGCCACTTGAAGAATTTGAAGAGAGCGTGGAAGGAATGGGGCATCAAGCACTTGAGTATATTTTAATACTAATATCAACGTGGTCCTAAATTAATAATTAATGTGAAAATTTCTTATTAGGAGGTTTTGGAGCGTTAAATACTAAAAAAATTAGTGGTAATTTATTTTACTTTTAATGACAATAAAATTAAAATATTCTCTAATATATTTATTAACAATTAAACATTTGTCATCCTATATTTGTTGCTGAAAAATTTTAGTGACAAATAACGAAAGTCAGTAAAAAAAAAAATTAATAGTCATAAGAATGCTATAGGTTGTTTTGATAATAATGATGATAATAGCAAATATATAATAGTTAAAAAATTAATTTACTAAAAAAAGAATATAATAGTACAGTGGTCATAATGATATTATCACTATGGAATTTGCTAGTAAAATTATTATTATTATTTTTTGTAAAGAATGATAACAAATATTTAAAATATTGTTTTATAATAAAAGCGAAAAAGTTTCTTTGAAATGGGATCCATGTATATATGCCAACCCTAGCTACTATAGCTAGATCTATCCACAGACAATATTTACATGGATTTCAGCCATGAAAGGTTGGGCAAGTTATTTCTACCTACAAATCATTCGATAGCCAAGGGGAAAAATATACCTAGGAAGTTTACAAGTGGATAGCATACTTGTATGTGATTGATATTTGATAATAATTATAAACATAAAACAAGGTCCAATAAAAAGGAAAAAATTATCATGCTACTACTATATTGACGTTTATATCAGACGAAACTTTTTTAAAATAATTTTATATTAAATTTATTATTGTTTAATTTTTCAGGTTAAGGTCAATTTGATCAAATTTATTGTCAAATTTTCACGTGATCAATAAGACTAATAATACTACATCGACTTTTAGAAATTTGATGATAAAAAATTATGAATTTAATTTTAATGTATTATTAATAATGTAAACTTGTTTTATATTATATTCAATCACATAATGTCACATCGATAAAAATAATTATTTTTTCATTACTTCGTGGTTGAGCATCCAAAATAACGAATGTAATTGTGTTACTGGCTAACGTTAATAAATCAAAATTAAACTAAGAAATTATTATTGGCAAAATTTTATTCATTAGATTAAATAATCCATATCCATATCCATATTAATGATAACAATTGGTACGGATGGATTTGACGAGAAAATTTGACGTAACAAGTGAACTTTTTAGTTGTTGATGTATCTCTATGCAAAACATATACATAGTACACATGAAAAATGATTTTGTTCCTAATAAACATGTGAATTAATGACGATGATTTTATATATTATCAATTTTTAAACTTGTGGTCATCCTATAATTAACTTAAGAGAAAACAGGTATATTGATTGTTTTTTTTTTAAAAAAAAGGATAAATGGCTTTTTTTTAATATGGGTTTAGGATTGATATTTTACTTTAATATGGTCATTTACGTTTTTTTTATACATCTATGGGTTGATGAAAGTTGCAGAAAGCAACTTAAAAAACACAGACAGCGTTTTTCAAAATGCAAACAGTGTTTTATAAAACGCAGTCTGCCTTTTTCAAAATGCAGACAACGTTTTTTAAGTTACTTTCTGCGATTTATATTAATTCCATAAATATGTAAAAAAATCGTAAGCGACCATACTAAGATATATCACCAATCGTAAATTCATATTAAAGAAAATTATTGTCTAATATATATATACCTAAAAAAAAAAAAAACCGAATTAGTTATTTGTAAAAGTATAAGAATTAGTGACTTTGATGTATAATATATTACCAATGATCATCGCATTGCATGCTATTTATATTTTTTGTATGTGTACGTACAAATTAATTAAAGAATCTGCATGCATATGAATAATCTGACCTGCATAAATTTGTCATAATTTTTTTTAACAAGAGATTGCTCCTTTATTTTCTTTCTTTTATAAGATCTTAGAAGAAGAAGAAAATTGATCCAGTAATGCTTGTTGAAATCATAATTAAAATCTATGCTTTCTTTTCTAGTAAACATATGATATTTATATATCAAGATTGATATTATGATATTAATTAATTAAAATCTATGCATTCTTTTCTAGCAAACATATATAATAATAATCCTCCTTCTGAATAAATTAAAGAAGGAATAATATGAAATGCATATATTAATTAAAAATATGTAATTGAAATTAAATTACAACAGATTAGCTAAAATTGTTTTGACATCTCATAAAATTCAACCCTAATTAGATTAGTGACAATACACTATAGACACTTCTTTTTGCATGATCATAAATAATGTCATATAGCATCGTGAGCAATCAACCTTCTTCATTCCATTGTCACAGATTGACTGCTCAAGATGTTATATATTGTCACATATCTCTATCATATGATATATGGTGTAATTAAGTAGCCAAAAAAGGATTCATAAATGTTAATTAGAATCCACCACCATATGCTGGTGCCCAGAAATCAGCTCCATTTTCATTTCCAACATGTTGGGTGAAGGACACAGGTACCAAGCACAACCCTCTACTCCTCAAGTCCCTTGGATTATTATTAGTATCTTTAGAATCCTGAAAATTTTTCAATAAATAAAATATAATTAATTTTTAGTCAAAACATTTAATTATTATAAAAATAAGTTTATAAAAATTTCTAGAAATGTTTAATTAGACTAACATCATCATAAAAGAAATTATAAAGACCAAATAAAATCAAAATTTATAGTAATTAATTTATTATTGGATTTTTGTTAACTTTATAATTAGTAAGATGCTTAACTTTATAATTTAATATGTTATCTTCATCATTAAGTAATGAAAAAAAAATAAAGCTTAAAAAACTTTTGTTATTAAGTTCATACACAATGATAATGATTAGGCTGAGTTTATCAAAAGAAAATAATGATTAGGTTCACACTTATAAAACACCCAAAAATAACAAGGAGTCAATGAAGGAAGAATATACTAAACTTATCATGGGACAGCTTTCATAAGAAAAGAAAGAAAGAATACCTGGCTATGGCTTGAAGCTGCCTTTCTTTTTAGGCCAGTGTCATTCAACAGCTAGATAGGAATAAATAAAAAAAATATAATTATATTAAAAAAAGAAACATAAAAAAAAAAGTATTAGTAATTTCACTTCTCTCTCTACTCTTTTTGACTTAATAGCAATGCAGCCTCACATTATGCTTTTCACTAGTAACTTTAAAAGGGTGTTTTAAAAAGCTGAGAAACCATGTCATTTTTCAATGCTATCTTTTCTTCTTTCTCTAGGGTTTAATTAATTAACTAATTAATTATAATATTATCGCAATGTATATGAGCCTCCTAATAATTAATTTAATTATTATAATAAAAAGTTGATGGATCCAATAAAGCATGCATACCTGACCGGGGTCCTCAGGAAATACAGAATTTCTTTCTCCATGTACCTGTT
>JASCZI010030222.1:42404-61937 GCA_036250425.1 Stylosanthes scabra
TAATTTTTTTTTAAAAAAAAGAGGGGACTTTGCCTTCAATTATATGGAACTGTCCCTGTTCTAGTTAACATACTATATGGATACTTTTGTCCTTCTCTCAAACGCGTGAGAGTTTGAAGGGAAAAAGAGGCTTTAATTTGGAAGGGGAAAAAAAGTTAATATTCTTATTTTAATACAACCATACTTTTTAATGTTGATATATGTTTTCTTCCCTTTTATCAACTAATTCAAATTGACATACATTATTACATACCAAGTCAAGATAAAATAATTTTAAAAAATATTGAATAATAAACATTTCTCTTGGAAAATGTCCAAATGATGGGTACTTACATATTGTCTATTCCTCATGTTTTTTGATCCATTACCCAAGTAAGGAGAACTAAGTGCCTGCACCAAGTGAGTGAAGAAAAATATCATATTATGATTATAAATAATATTCAATAATTCAGGTGCTCTAAATTTATGATAGTTTAATGATTTTTAATCATTAATTTTAATATATATATATATATATATATTTTAAAATAATTTTATAATTAAAATTAACCAATAAAATTTAAATTACTATAAATTTGTTCTAACACTCGAAATGTTTCCAACAATATAAACCTTTTTTAAGGAGTGCCATTGTGTTTAAAAATTCTTTTAATAAATTTTTTTTATATAAATTAGTTATAATTAACTTTTTTTTCTTCAAAAAATATTTTTTAAAAAAGTATAGCATGACTACTGTGTGAATTGAAATTGATAACTCCCATGAGAAAAGAATGTTTTTGAAATTTGAGATAGAGAAAGATGAATATGGGTGGTGACAGTTACTTTAAGTGCATGCTCTCTAATTAACAGTGCTGACTCTGATGAACAGCTTATTGCAGTTGCAGAGAGCATAAAATAAATGTGAATGAATGAAGAGAGAAACATCACCTCAATTTGACTCTGAAGGAATCTGATATATCCAATGGCTTCTAACAACACAGAAGCTGTGTCAGTCTGCAAAAGTAACACACATACCACAAGCCCCAAGTCATCTTTTTTTTTTTTTTCCCTTTTCTTTTCTTTAAATTTCTCTTTTTATTTTATCTTTTATTGTTAAAATCAATTATCACAAAATTTAAAGATCATCATCATATTAATAAAGAGTTAATTAATAAAGTGTAGATTGGATATTGGATCATAGAAAGGTGAAGAATAAGAGTTAATTAATTGATTTTAATTATAATATAAATATAATTAAGATTAACAACTAAAATTTAAGAAACACATAAATTCTCAATTATATCTGAAACACTTCGAATGATTTATTACGTAATAATTTTATATTGGTTAACACTATTATTGTTTTATATTATATATTTTAAGGATTTAATTAATTATATTGTTGTAATGTTTTGATTTGTGAGTGATGGAGTGATACTAATAATAACAATTGAATTAATTAATTAGTTATTACCTTTCCAAATGGAGAAACTAGCTGGTGAAGTGCTGTGATTCTATCACCAAGCTTCTCCTTTCTCACCTGATGAAAGTACAAATAATAAATTTCAGATTATTATTTCATAACAAATGGAAGAAGTAAATGAGGACATAGAAGAACTCATTCATAATATATGTTCTGCTTTTTTTGCTCTCTCTTAATAATCATATGAGTTTTCAGGTGAGCAGAAAGAATATTACAGTCTTAGAGAGACAAACAAACCAAAAAAAGACAACACATACACAACAATAATACACTATCTATATGTTTGTGTTTTAGAGAGAGAAAGAGAGAAGACCTTCAATGGTGGTAAGCTTGAAGTTGTTTGACTCTTAGCTTTCTTGCAAATTCCAGCAGTAGGTGTGCTATTATTACACTATTAATTAGGGCAAATAAAAACAGGAAATTAATTAATTAAATTAATTTAAATATCATATATATACATGCATGTCTAAATTAGAATTCCAACAGGTTATTAATTAAAGTATACATACATGAAAGGAGAAAGAAAAAGAAAAGAAAGAATAATTAAGATGCTAATTAGCAAAGTTATTAAACTTTCAAGTTGATTTATAAAATTGTAAAGTTTATATTCCAAAACTAATTTTACTAGTTTATAATAATTTAAATTTACCTAATTAAACATTTGAATTATTTGATATAAAACGTTGCTAATAATAATTAGTACTAGCTAATCAATCTCATGTACATACCTCAGGTGTGGCATAAGGTAGATGTTGATGATTCTTCCTATGGTCAACCTTGTTATAAGCAAAATCCAACAAATTATCATTATTATTAATATTAATATTATTATTGGTAGTGACACTTGAGCTAGGTGATGAAGAATTAATTGGAAGCATATGTGTTGACCAAGTTGACCCATTTGAACCATGAAATTCTTCCTCATGGCCACCATTACCATGGCCGTACAAGTTTCCACTTTGGGAAACCTCTTGCTTTATTGCATCAACAATAATATTATTACTATTATTGTTATTGTGTTGATTATTGTTGTTGTTGATGAGGATGTTGTTATGGTCATCCCATATTTCCAACTTTTTTGATTGATCAAAATGATTGAATCCAAGTCTCTCTTCTTCTCCTGGTAACCCAGTGCTGCAAAAAATCCCAAAAGAAACACAAAAGTTAAAAAGAAATTAAAACAAAAAATAAAAAGGCCCTTTGATAAGGTTCTTCATGTTACTTGCCTTTTTTTAAAAAAAAAAAAAAGAAAAAAAAAAGAAAGAAAAAGCTCAAATTAATTAACATAAAATCTTACAATGGATGTTATAAGGCACAAAAGATTGAAAGAAATAAAGATCTTACAAGAGAAGTTGGCTCCAAGATTGAGAAGAAGGTAGTTCTGCTGGAATTTCTGGCACCAAAGGATTAAAAGGAATTGAAGAAGAAGAAGACGAAGGAGAAGGAGAAGATCCAAGAACATATTGAGCATAAGGGATCAAAGAAGATGATGATGGATTCATGCTCCACCAATTATTAGGGTTCCCAGCCATCATTTGCTTCACTCGCTCACTCTTCAATCAAAACATATAGCTAGAAATAAAGAAAATAATATATAGATATAATGAATAATTAATTCTTAAATAAATAAATCTTTGGTTATTATTAATTAATAATTATTCTCCTTTAATTGAATTAATTCTCTCTACTTTCTTGTTATCTTTCTTGACACACCTTTGTGGTATTTCCTTGTATGTGCACCCAAACAAGGGCTTTGCCTAAAGCTTTGAGAGCTTCTGTTTTTGCTTTCTTAGTAGCTATATCTACCTCTCACCCTCTTGAATGAAGAACCTAAAGTTTTGAGGCTCTCTTGTATTTTATAGACTCTTATTTCCAAGCCTCACAAACTTTCCACAACTTGCTTTTTCTTTTCTCCTTTATTTACTTTCATTATATTTACTCACTATTATTCCCTTTCATCTTTTTATTTTTATTATATCTTTTTATAAAAAAAATTTCACATAATAGCTTCAACATTAGTACATTCACCAACAAGATCAAAAGTACGTTTATTATTTAAGATTTAATATCTATATGTCATTTGCCAAATCAATTTTGAAAATAATAACCAAAAAGCTAAGCATGCCAGTAGTACTTTTAAAAAATTGGATGATATTTTTTACTTTTTATCATATATACATTTAACATATAAAATAAATTTTATTACATATTTTATTTAAAAGGAAACATTTTTAGTGTAAAGGTGAGGAGAGTTGATTAATGTTAGTTAAAAAATAAGGAAAAAATATTGGTAATCTAGAATTCTTCTTTATTTAAGTACGAAGTTGTATTTTTCTTTATTTAATAGGTGTTCTAAAATGAAAATTTTCCCCCAAATTTAATGAATTTAATTGATTGAATTTATCACTATTTTATGCGTTATCAAATGCTTATGTCATTAAAATTATCATACTATAATTAATAATAGAAAATAATTTATCTTTTAATTTCTAAAAACTTTCAAAGTATAATTTCCTAATTAAAAAAAGCTCAAATATATGCCTTTTATAAATACGTTACAAACTTTTATATATTGCGACATTAACAACCCCTTGATAGCTTAGTATTCCTTTTTATTAATAAATTAATTAAAAGTATGTGGGAACGCAAAAGCTGGCGTGGTGGTGGCCTTTGGTTTTTTGAGGCATTAAAATTTTTTAAGAAAAATGAAAAATGAATGTGTTAGAGATAGACTTAGTTCCTCAATTTGGGTTCGGACCTTATTGTTATTGGGATTGTTGGGACTACATATACCTAGGGTTAGGGGTGTAGGGCATACCAGTATGGAGATCAATGTCAGATACTTTATTTATTCCCTTCAGCAATAATTCACTTAACAAACAAAACAACAGAATCTAAGTGGGTGATTAAAATAATAACACCAAACCATGATGAATAATTCATAGAAATAAAATAAAAAATTAAACTTGTTAGCTTAATATATTCATAATTATTCTTTCTAGAACAGTAACAATGCAGTATAGTATAAATTTTTCTTTTGTTAGCGCACAAAAATATAGTATAGGAAAATTAAATTTTTGTAAAAAAAGTTGATGAACAGATAAGTGTTTTTTAAATTAAGTTTTAATTAAATATTCAAAAGGTTATTTTTTTTAAATAATAGAAATATAGAAATTTTGTGAAACCAAACACAAATGTTCTTATTATAATAAATACCGAAATTTTTGGGAAAAAAAACTTTAGAATAAGAGTTGTTTTTTCTATTTTTATTTTTTATTCTCGGGTAATTTTTTTGTTTTTTGTATTTTGTATATTTTTTCTTTCAATAAAAAATAGAAGAAACAACGGAAGAATGGAGGGGCGGGAAAGATAGAAGGAGAAATTAAAGAAGAGGAGGGAGGAAGAAAAATGATGCAAATGAAGAAAGAAAAGGAAAAAAGAAGAAAAAAAAAAAGAAGGAAGTCCGGAGGAAGAGGCTGAATTTTTGCATTTTTTGCTGAGTACTTTTGGGTTACTTATTAGTTGATGAGAGCAGGTTGATGTTTTTTTTTTAAAATTGATAGATATAATTATTTATGTCTTTTTATTTAGTAGCTTAAATTTATAAAATAAGTGATTCATAACATGAGATCATAATACAAATTATATAATAATAGAGTGATTTTAATAAAAAACTTTGCACGGATAAATTCTTATCTTGCACAATTATTAAATAGTCACAAAGATACCTATACCGTCAACAAAAAGAATTGAGTGCAGTGGTAGTTGGTAAGTGAGTGATCCATTATTATTATAACTCAGAATGGGTCTAAATTTTGGATAATTACAAATTTTGTGATAGTCTACTATATTCATAAATCCATTATACAGAGTAGATATAACTATATAATAATGATAGAAAACGAAAACCCTATTACCCTAGTCATTATGTGGTCAAATTGTTGAAGATTCTAGTATATTGTATATATACTAACAAGTTTTTTTTTTTTTAAAAAATACACACACATAACAAATGCTACCTATAAAGTTATGAGTGGTCACGACTCATCAGGGTCCAAAATGAGTTGTGCTCGGTAAAGAGTAAAACAATGTGTATATTTATATTAACAAATATTAAATAACTAATAAAATTTCAGTTAATATTATTTAATAATTTAAATTAAATATTTTTTTAAAAATTTTAAAAATTTTATTTTTAAAAAATATAAATTAATTGATTATTATTAATTATTTTTTATTGGTTATTAATAATTTTTTTATTTATTATATTATTCACTAATATTGCTAAAAAAAGGTTTATATATAAATATGCGTAAATATATTATTTTACTTTCTACGATAATAACTTTGTCTTTGAAAGTTCCGTTGACTTAATTAAGAACAAAGTTTCAATAATGTTAAAACTCAAAAGAAATCGATCATCATTTACCAGATTAAATAAAGTTACATTTCCACGTCCAAACAATAGTATAATATTTTTTTTTTTTTGTTGACAAATAGTATAATATCTTAATAAATAATATTGAATTTCATTTTCTTTTTTTTTTTAAAAAAATCCAACAAATATTGGACCATTGGTATAATTGGAGACAAACATCTATCATCAACGATTACCGAACAAAAAAAAGCAAAAATCAGAGACTATGTGCACTATGATCCAAAAACAACAAAAAGGAACAAAATAGAACAACAAGAAAATTACATTCCCCAAACGCCAAATAGCTAGTAGTTTATATTTGATAATAACTCATGATGATGATTGTATATATTGTACCTTGTGCTAACACGTATATTTTTGGAGTGATATTGTGTAATTTCTCTATGATGCGTATGCGTATGTATTGTGTCATGCGTGTATATATTTGACTTGGAACCTATATAAGCCATGGTCAAGAGAATCACCAATAAATGAATTGTTATTATATTCAATATAAAAGTATTTTAGACAGATATTAACTCCATATTAATATTTCATTTTGCTATTTAAAAAACGATTAATCTTATATATTATTAGTATAAAACAATTTTATACGTATATTTAATTACGTAAAATATATCATATCAAATAAAATAACTATTTCTTTAATATTGATGAGTGAATAATCATCTAAAAAACGGATATAATTAGATAATTGCGTAAAACATTTTATATTGTAAGTATATTAAAATTAAACGGTTAAAAAAATTTAAATTAAATTCAAAAATTTAAAAATTGTATAAAACTCTTTATCAATATATAAAAATTAAACTCTATATATATAATAATTGATAACAATCATCACAAAGTTGCTTACTCAAAAACATTTAATTTGATAATGTGATAAAATCATTTCTCTTAAAAAATTTAATCCTGGAGAAAGCACACATGATAATGTTTATATTCTAGAAACATTTTTTTGTTCGATTTTAAAAAAAAAACTATTATATACATCATATCATGAAATAACTTTTTTTTAAAATTTAAGTTGATAAAAAGATGCACATTAGTAATTATAGATAAAATAAGAATTCAAAATAAACAAAATGAGTAAATCATTACTTGTTGAAATTTCAAATTATATTTTGCACACGGAATGAAGCTATTGCTAGCTCAAGCATGCATATATAATTGCATATAGCTTTAATTAGTTTCTTTGAATAGTCGAATTTTTGAAAAGGAGCCTTTTTCTATGAGTAAGCGTTTTTTCCCGTCACAATAAGTATCAATCAATGAAAATGAAAGATGATAACGTAATATATGGAGGAAAATAAAAAAAGAAAACAAAAGTAAAAGAAAAAAGAAAAAGAAAAAATAAAGAAAGGTAGTTTTTATCTCAAATTTGATTAGCACCTTTTCTAAATGAAAAAAAGGATATGAATTCTACATGCCACATGTTGTGTATGACTTAAATCAATAGAAGATGAGACGTGATGATATATGAGGATTTTGCAAAAGATGCATATTTCTTTTGACCATTGGTCTTCCACTAAAAAAAATATCCAAAACAATAATTAGAAAGTTAAAATTATTATTCTCTCCGACACACCCGAATTTGAAGCTAGTTATTAATTAGTGATATCTACCAATTGATAACAGGTAAACAGAAATTGAAAGGAAAATGGTATGTATAATAAATATGTAGCAGTAATTGTCCAAGTACTGATATGAATAATCCAGTGAATATTAAGAATGTAGTAAAATAAGCAAGAAATTAGAAGAATGGAAATCAAGTGTAGTCTATATTGGTATCTATGGACAGTGGTATATTAGTATCTATGGCTCTGTTATGGTGTATGAAGTCAGCAACAAAATGGTAAGGGAATTTGTGAATGTAGAACCTGTAAGTAGAAGAAGAATAGCAGAATTTAGCAGAAGAAGAGTATAGAGGAGAAAGTCAGAAACAGAAGGATAGAAGAGGAAGAAGGGAAGGAGAAATACCATAATTCACCGATGATAGAAGTCTTCCAATAATTTGTTACTTATTCTCTCCCTAGTGCTCCTTCTTGTGCCCGAAGAATGCGGATCTATTGCCAGCCACCTGTCCAGAGTTAGTCACATGACTCTCTTCATGCATTGCCTTGCTAGCCATGTTCGTATCACCAATCCCTTTTAATTCATCAATTATTATGCACTTTTACTTAATCATGCATGCATGAAACAACAACAAATAAAAGACGATGAAGAAAAAAATAGGATAAAGTGTTTTGACTGATTTTGACTGGATGTTTATTTTGTTTCTTGTATTATTTATTTATTTTTTCTTTTGTTGTTGATAATGTGATGTGAACAAATTTGAAGGTGAGCCTCAAGATTTGAAAGCAAAAGCACTAGATATGTATATTCCATAAGGTTGTTTTTCCATCTTTGGAAAATGTCTAAATGCAAAATAGTGAAATACATACCACGTCTCTGTTACTCAAAAAGTTGCCATGTTTAGAAACTATAAGATCAGATTTATTTGTCAGAAAAAGAAAAAGAAAAACTATATATATGTATAAGAAATTAAAAATTAACCCTGGACATAAATAAATATATAATATATTTGGTAGGTTTTTCTTTAATTAACCCTTAAATATATATGAAGACCAAATAAACTTATACATTTCTATGTTTCAAATTCAAAAACAAAAAAAATGTAAAATGATACCAATATATTTAAATAGTTTAATTTTAATATAATTACAATGTAAAATGTTTCGGATGACTAATTACGGAATTAATAAAAAATTATTTTTCAAATGTAATATTATATAATTGAATACACATGTAATTTCAATGCATCAAAATTAGATTTAAATTTATAATCATTTATATAACCTTTCTTATCAAAAGATCGATTTAACATTGACGTAGTAAATTAATTTTAGACACAAGCTTGCATCTAGCTAGTTACATAGTATCATGCCAACAAATTAAAAAATATCATTTTTTATCATTTAAAATAATAAATATGATTAGATAGTTATATAAAAAAATTTACATTATTCAAGAACATCAAAATTAAACTTACAAAAAGATATACTTATTACAATTTCAAATGACAGAATGAACATAATGCTGGAGTGCTGTCTATCAACCTCAATGCAAGAAGCAGAGTCTTTTTCATCTTCAAAAGATTCCTCACACGTAAGTTCCACTAAGAAAATTGAGTTGTCTCTATATATAGATATGGAACTCATGCCATCACTTTTATTTATTTCATAATCTAAATTGTAAAGTCTATTTTCTTTGTGGTGGCAAAGGATATCACATATATCTTTTGTCTCATTTTCTTTCCCTTTCCAATTTCCTTTGCTTTCTTCACACTCCCTAATTTGACCTTGTAAAATTATATGACATCATTTATGTTTTTTTTTCTTTCCTAACCTTTTAGTTTTGAAGTTATCTAAACTTTTTTCGTTTGAAATAACAAATTATTATTAGAATTTTCCAGAATTTAAAAGACAGTTATTTAATTTGAGTATAACATTGATCAATTCATTTCGTTTTAAAACATGTAAGTCTCTATTATTTATATATATATCTTTAATTAATAAATAAGTATGAGAAAAAATTGATTGATTTTTAATATTATATATTTATATTCTTTTCATTTAATAATATCTGGGAATTTATTAAGAGATAAAAATGTGATGAATGGCACTAGGAGCATATACTAGTCCTTTTGGCATAATAATTTTGTCACTTAAGAATAGGCATACTTGTAGTGGCCAAGAGGAACCAAGTGAGAGGTGTCAAGTAAATGGGTCTCTCATCATATAAACTCCTCACTTTTCTTTGTTTCCTTCAATGTGGGACTAACTTTAGTATCCACTCACACTTGAACTTCAACATTTATTAACACTAGTACACACAACTACCAAAAGTGGATTTTACTAGTTTATGAGTTGCCAACGATTTAATAATGTTGTGGCTCTAAAAAAACAGCTCTCAGAAAGTTATAATATAACCATTTGGTAAAACATTTTAAAATTGACTCTTAATAAACAGAAGCCACACATATAACATTTGGTAAATATATTTCATAATGACTCTCAAAATATAAAATGACTAAAATTAACCCTTAGCCAATTTGATACAAAATTCATATTTTTTATTTTTCAAATGCTCGAGTAATTTTAATTTTTTTATAAATAATACACAAGATATATAAAATATATATTTTACTTTATTGCTTTTAATTATAAACATATTTTAATTTTTTAAAAATATTTTAATACACACTTGATAATAAAATCATATAAAATAAAAAGAGCTACGACAAAAAAAAAAAATACATAACATCATATAAAATGAAAAGAACTACACAACATAAAAATAATATGAACACAATCATCATACTGATTGTATGATGTATCATCTGAATACCACGACAAATCTCAACATAATTACCATGTATAAATCATGTTTTTATCACCAATTACCATTATTAAAGCAAATTCCGAGTTTCCAGCAACAAATTCAGGCAGAGGCCAGAGGGTTTAATTTGCCAATTCAGTCCCCCAATATTATTATTCTGGAATTTTAAACCATGAAGAATTTACTACACATATTTTTTCTTCTTTCAACCTACACGTGAATGCAATATTATATTCATAGCTCTCGGATCTAAGCATCAACTTCAAGCAATGGACTTATTATTATTCTATTATCCTCTAATTTTTAGCATATAACAAAAATAACATAAGTAACGTATTTAAAATAATCCTATTTAATGTATAATACAATAATTTTTAAGCTGGGAAGAATTAATTTATCGTAGATTTAAATTTTATTTAAAAGCATGCAGCTAATCAATAAATTGCTGCATATATAAAATAAAATTTAAATCCCGATAATACAAAGTATTTTTTTTTATCAACCAAACATTATATAAAAATTTATAACAAACAGTATACAAAAAATCAAGAACTACAGTCTGACTCAGTGACTCCAATTTGGGCCTAGAGAACCTAGCAAAAGCCCTATTAGCCTCAACCTCAACCTGCTTTGCAAGATCCATCTCACCAAAAGCCTTGAGCTCATTAACCAAAACCTTAACCAAATACATCAGGTTCAACATTCTCACACCTCCCACTAGACCCACCTTTCTTCAATGAGTTTTAGCACGCAAAATGAGCCTTAATGGGAGGCTCTTACTTTATGAGAAGGTTTACCGTTTTTTTTTTTTGCCACTTTATGTTTTTTTTCAAAAGAAGTGGAAAATTGAGCCGTTGGCTTTGTAAATGTTATTATTCACGAGTTGCCCATTTTTGTCGCTGGAAAGGATTGTTGGACTGGGTTATCCCGGCTAGAGAACTTGCCCATTTCATGTGTATTTTATATTTTAACAAAAATTTAGCCAATATCAGCCAACAATTTATATTTGATTATTTCTTTAGGTTTCGGATGTTCTATTTATAAGTTTCAAATGTTCTAATTTTTGGTTGATTATTGGTTAATTTAGGTTTTCGATATTTTATTTCTTTTATTGTTAATTTAGGTTTAGGATGTTCTATTTCTTTTACTGTGGATGTTCTATAAACAATGGTTACTGATGTTTTATTTTTTATTGACTGATTGTTGGTTAAAACAATATTGATTACCTATCATTTTCCTTTATATTTTGTGTAGAATATGACCAAAAATAAAAGTATCTATCGAATAAAAGAGCTTAAATGTGTTTTTACATGATTAATAAGACTACATTTTTAGGAATAACTCTAACAACTAATTCCATATTGGTATATACAAATACAACTACGTCATATAAATGTTAACCACCTTTATATCAAAAAAGAAAAATGTTAACCACCTGGCACCCCAAACATCGAAGTTAGTAAAGGAACCTAAGTTGTCATAACATTTTCTTGTTATAATTAGTTTTAATTGAGTATATAAAAACAAAAATGCTATATATTTTTCTCTTTATGATTTTCATTTTCAAAATTTCTCATTTTTATAGCATAATTTTAGAGTTTAGAATTTTTAAGGTTTATGATTCATACTTTAGAATTTAACGTTTAAGATTTAGGATTTAAAAAAATTAATTTTTTATACAAAACTAAAATAATTATAGATGTGTCTAATATATTCTTAAAATTTTAAAAAATTATATTTCGATCGAAAAGAAGAGAGAAAAAAAAAAGAACAATAAATATAAATTTGTTAGGTGTAATTAAATTTTTAAAATTTTACAAAATAAAAGCTAAATGAAGGATGAAATTAATAGATATTTAATTGAACTGATGTAAAAAAAAACTCTTAACGATACAATAATTTTATGTGAACAAGTGGTTTTGGCCAACCAAGTGCAACCAAGTGATTTATTTCTATGCTAAATAAAAGACTATTTCGGTGTAAAATAGAACTTTATTTATGTGCACTTTTTTTTATACTATTTGATATCGAAATAATATTCTATTTAGCATAGAAATAAATCACTTGATTGCACTTGATTGGCCAAAACCACTTGTTCAAATAGCATTATCATTAACGATATATATATATATACACCAAACACTAACGACCTAACATATTCCAACATTTTGCAACACTATATTTTTTTTTTCTTTTGGTACAACACTATATTTTTTTACTGAAAAAAAAATATATTTGGTTGTTTTTTGTTTTTTTTTTTTAAAGACACTGTATTTTTTAACTTACAATGGCATTCTATAAAACATTTCCTACAGGCCTGCTCTTTTTTACGTAACATTCTGATCCAGACATATTTTCCGGCCCTAAATCACAGTCAAGCCCCGCATTAATGCCCACGGGACCACACAAAAAATAAATGTTGCAGCGCACTAGCTAGTTTTCAAAGCATCTAGGATAAAAGGAAATCCAAAATTGAAAGTAAACCATATAAGGATCATAATTAAAAAAAGGACTAATAATAATAATGCACATCACCAAACAGTAGTTGACTCTTCTTGCACACCCTTTACAATCAAAAGCAAAAAGCAAGAGAGAAATTAAAGAGATAAAAGAAAGAAAAGCAAGAAAAACAGTTCTTGATTTTTTCCTCCTTTTATTGTGGAGAAATCAAAACATGAATTTAAAAATTGCAACTCTCAAATAATTAATTAAGCAAATCAAAATTCACTTGAAAGAGGTGCATGGGAAGAGGGCAAGAACACATTGCCATAGATAACGCCAGCAAGGCCACCACCAATGAGGGGTCCAACCCAGTAGATCCAGTTGTCATGGAAGTTGCCACTCACGACGGCAGGGCCGAAGGAGCGAGCCGGGTTCATGGAGCCGCCGGAGAAGGGACCGGCAGCCAAGATGTTGGCACCAACAATGAAAACAATTGCAATGGGTGCAATGGTGCCTAGTGAGCCCTTCTTGGGGTCAGCTGCTGTGGCATAAACAGTGTAGACCAATCCAAATGTGATTACAATTTCAGTCACAACTCCTTCAAATGCTCCTACTCCTGCTGCCACACTGGATTGGAGTTGTCTGCATCCAAATACAACAAAAATTTATAAGAATGTCAAATTCTTTTTTGTACTTTTCCTCATTGGATTTAATTTCAAAAATATTTTTCTATCTTATACTATAATGTCATAGTCTTAGAATACTTTGGTCAGCTAAGTAGCTAACACTATATAAGCTCAGTATTAAATTCATTAAAGAAAAAATAGTTTCTGTTTCTCTCTTTTATTGCAAACCTCCTACTCTTACTTAAACTTTGATATGCTTCTTCTAACTGAGTTTCATATGCTCTTATTTGTAAGAGTTTCAGTTTTCTTTTTCTTGTGTTTATAAAGCGATAAATATTGATCGTGCAATGTTGGTGTTAAAGTTGAGCATAAACTCAGTCCCCCATTAAGGTTTCGAGTTGGACGGTGGTGTCTTCTAATATTTTGTTTTCTCAATTGGTTCCTCCCGAACTCTTTCGGATGATTAAGTGCTCCCACAGTGGCTCAACAATTGGCTCTCAAGACTTTTTTTTATTTTAATATATATTTTTTCACGTATTTTCATTCAGATCTATTTAAAGAGTATATACAGTGAAAAGTTATATTTACAATGTCAATTAATCGAATGAAAAAAAATCATTGTTCATCATCATGTTAAGTGTGTTAGATAAAGAATAGTTTATGTGCATATAACAAACTTACCAATCCACCAGTGACATAAGAAAGGAGGAAACATGCAACAATGGATCCAACAAGCTGAGCAATCCAGTAGAAGATTCCAGTGAGGACTGTGATTTGGCCTCCAAGTGCCAAACCAAATGTGACAGCAGGGTTTACATGTCCACCAGAGATGTTGGCACCAACTGAAACTGCAACAAACAGAGCAAATCCATGGCACACAGCCACTGCTACCAATCCAGCTGGGTCAAGTGCTGCATCTGATGTCAGCTTTCCTACACAAATTTAAATCAAACAGAGCAACGAAAATAAAATCAGAAACATATAAAACACTTTTTGTTAAACATCTTGTATAAGAAAATTAAATCACTAATTACCATAGGCTATAGCTGAACCAACACCAGCAAAAACAAAGATCAAAGTTGAGATGAACTCAGCAATGTAGGCTTTGATGGAGCCTAAGCTGAAAGAATCGTCAAAACGTCCGAGTGCTATGGCAGGCATCTTCACAGGTTTCTAGTGAGTGGAAGAAGCAACTAACTATTAAGGATAAGATAATAAAGAACAGAGAAGTAAAATGCTTTAGAAATGTAGCACAAAAGCCTTCTCTCTGGAAGGTTATATATATTTTTTCTTCTTCCAACCTAGACGTGAATGCGATATCATATTCATGGCACTCCCGTCTAAGCATGAACTTCAAGCAATGGACCTATTATTATTCTATTATCCTCTAATTCTTAGCGCATAATGAAAATAGCAAAACTTATTTAAAATATCCTATTTTAAATGTATAATATAAAATACAAATACCTAGATAATTTTTCTTTTCTTATGATCCTTTGAACCCAATAGGTCGAGCCACTGGCCAATGAATTATTGCATAAACAAGAGGAATGTTCGAATCTCGGATTTGTGAGCTGAACACTAAACTAGCCAAATTGATTCAAATACCTAGAGTCCTAGATAATATACACAATTTTTTATCAACCAAACATCACATCACATAGAGATTTGTAAGTAACAGCATACAAAAAAATCAAGAACTACAACTTCAGGGACTCCAATTTGAGCCTAGAGAACCTAGTAAAGGCTCTATTAGCTTCAACCTCAACCTGCTTTGCAAGATCCATCTCGCCAAAAGCCTTGAGCCCATTAACCAAAACTTTAACCAAATACTCATCAGGTTCAACATTCTCACACCACACACCTTTCATCATCATCTCGTAAATCCTGACAGTCGATTCCCTTCTCCCGGCACCAACAACCGCCTTGATCAAACTCACCATCCCCTTCTGATCCGCCAAGTCAGTGAACTCAACCCCATCCAACTCCCCAATCAGACGGTCCACGTCTTCACCCATGCTTTTACTCGCGAGCGCATTCACCATCTCGGCGTAGAGCGCGAGATCTGCGCCGTACTCTGATCTAACGGCGGAGAACACGCGGAGAGCGATGGTACACTGTTGCTGGCGTAGAAGCTCCCGCAGAGTAGCGAGTAGGTCGTTTTTGATGAGGCGCGTGAGGGTGTTGGAGATTAGCGTTTGGTGGTTCGGAGGGTTGGTTCGGTCGATACGTTTTAGAGTTTGGATGGCTTGGATTGCTTCGATACTTAGGATTCGGCCTTTGAGTAAAGGTCCGCGCTGTGACCTCGGGCCGCCGCAACGCACGGGAACGTAGTTGGTACGGTGGCGCGTGGTGGTAGATGTTGGTGGTGGAGCGTGGGTTTTGTGGAAAGTGGAGTTTTGGAGACCGAGAGAGGAAGCCATGGGTTTTTGCGGTTTGCCAAATGGAAGGGATGAATAAACAGTAGAGAGTAGAGAGGGTTATCTACAATGCAAAA
This sequence comes from Stylosanthes scabra, assembly GCA_036250425.1. NCBI lineage: Eukaryota > Viridiplantae > Streptophyta > Magnoliopsida > Fabales > Fabaceae > Stylosanthes > Stylosanthes scabra. The sequence continues at coordinate 58,271 of JASCZI010030222.1, forward strand.
TGACGGTCTTGTCCTTGTATATATAAATGACTGAATGTCTAAATGAGTAAATTACATTGAAGAAGTCATTATCAGTGCTGGAATAGCTCAGTTGGTTAGAGCGTGTGGCTGTTAACCACAAGGTCGAAGGTTCAAGTCCTTCTTCTAGCGTTCTCTTATTATATTATATTTTCCGGACAAACACAAAGTCACAGGCCATAGCACATTTGCTGTTGACAATAGAATGTTTCTTTGTTCATTGGATTCCTGGTTTTGTACACTGTGTATATGGATAGATTAAGTAAAATTTTAAAGGAACGGATACTATATTTTGACATGAAAAATAAGTAAATAACCGACTGTTTATTTATGATCATCTACCTCTACCTATATATAAAAGCAGGACATTAAGTTTCTTTGCTGGATAAATATCTAGTATAATTGCTTGATAAGTGTCAAACAATGAAAATAATAAATTTTGAATTTGAAATTTAAAATATTAGAAGAAATCTAAAACACGAATAAATAAAGATAAATAAATAGAAATTCTATTTTTCAATTATAAATTTATAATTATATTATAAGTAATTATAAGATAATAATAATATTATATTATATTATATTATTTATGTATTTAAAAATTCTCTCTTTATAATAATAATGCACTATATATAGAAATCGCAGGAATTTAGGGACACAGTTAGTGTTTAGGGTTTATGGTTTATAGATTGCGACGTATGGGTTAGGGTCTGTGTTTTAGGATTTAGGGTTTAGGTTTAGAATTTAGGGTTCAGGAATTGATTTTTAGGATAAAGGTGAGTCAATTTTTGTATAGGGTATATGGTATAGGGTGTATGGTTTCAATTATAAATTTATAATTATATTAAATTAGTTATAATATAATAATAATATTATACTATTATTATTTATGTATTTAAAAATCTCCTTTTTATAGTAAAAATGCACTAAATCAACTAATTTTCTCTTTATTGCAATATAGCATCAATCAATTTACTCATACTATTGAATTGGTAAAAATCCTTTTACAAATGAAAACAAAAAACACTAAAATTTTAAAATAATAAATTTTGAATTTTAAATTTAAAATATTAGAAGAAATCTAAAAAACTAATAAATAAAGACAAATAAATAAAAATTCTATTTTTCAATTATAAATTTATAATTATATTATAAGAAATATGTCAGGTGCTCCATGATTTATAGTAATCTAATAATCTTAATTGTTGATTTTAATTTGTATATATTTTAAAATTATTTTATAATTGAAATCAACGGTTAAGATCATTGAATTACCATATACCCTGGAGCACCTTACCTGCTTCCTATATTATAATAGTCATAACATAATAATAATATTATATTATTATTATTTATATATTTAAAAATTCCCTCTTTTTAATAAGAATGCACTATATATAAAAATCGCAGGAATTTAGGTTCTAAGTGAGACAGTTAGTGTTTAATGTTTATGATTTATGGGTTGCAACGTATGAATTAGGGTTTGTGGTTTAGAGTTTAGGATTTAGAATTTAGGATTCAGGAATTGATTTTTAGGGTCAATATGAGTCAATTTTGATATAGAGTGTATGGTATAGGATGTATGATTTATGAGTTAGGTTATAGGTGATAGAGTTAGGCATTTCTTGAAGTACAAATTTATAAAATTTATTAAAGTGTAATGAAAAAATACCGCACATAGCGCGAGCAGATTCTACTGTTCAGTTAATTCTATAACATCAGAAATTTCCTACTACTATTCTATGTTTATTAAAATTTTAACAAACTTTGTAAATGCCAACTAGATATTATTTTCAGTTGCACCATTTCATTAGTCCATTTTGTTATTGCTACATTTCTGGTTGGAATTTTCTGATTATGACAACTTATTATGTCTAATGAAAGATAATGATATATAATAATTATAAATGCATGTTGCAGCACATTAATCCTCAAAGCATCCAAGATAAAAGGAAATCCAAAATCTAAAATTAAACGTAAACCTTATAAGGATCATAATTAAAAAAAAAAAAAGGACTAATAATAATAATGCACATCACCAAACAGTAGTTGACTCTTCTTGCACACCCTTTACAATCAAAAGCAAAAGCAAGAGAGAAATTAAGAGATAAAAGCAAGAAAAACAGTTTTGATTTTTTTTCCACCTTTTATTGTGGAGAAATTTAAAACATGAATTTAAAAATTGCAACTCTCAAATAATTAATTAAGCAAATCAAAATTCACTTGAAAGAGGTGCATGGGAAGAGGACAAGAACACATTGCCATAGATAACGCCAGCAAGGCCACCACCAATGAGGGGTCCAACCCAGTAGATCCAGTTGTCATGGAAGTTGCCACTCACAACGGCAGGGCCGAAGGAGCGAGCCGGGTTCATGGAGCCGCCGGAGAAGGGACCGGCAGCCAAGATGTTGGCACCAACAATGAAACCAATTGCAATGGGTGCAATGGTGCCTAGTGAGCCCTTCTTGGGGTCAGCTGCTGTGGCATAAACAGTGTAGACCAATCCAAATGTGATTACAATTTCAGTCACAACTCCTTCAAATGCTCCTACTCCTGCTGCCACACTGTGGATAGGAGTTGTCTGCATCCAAATTAAACAAATATTTATAAGAATGTCACCTCCTTTTTTTGTACTTTTCCTTATTGGATTTAATTTGAGAAAAAAATTTTTTATCTTATACTATCATGTCATAGTCATAGAATACTTTGGTCAGCTAACACTATATAAGCTCAGTATGTAATTCATTAAACAAAAAAATAGTTTCTGTTTTTCTCTTTTATTGCAAACCTTAGCAGTTACTCTTACTTTAAGAGTTTCATTTTTCCTTTTCTTGTGTTTATAAAGTAATAAATATTGATCGTGCAATGTTGGGTCTCAAGGCTTTTTTCAAGAAGAATTGTGAAGTGTGTTATTTTATATATATTTTAGTATTTTCTTTTAGATTTATTTAAAAAAAAAATATGGTGAAAAATCACACTTTATAATATCAATTAAATGTTGTAATATTTTTATTTGTTTATCTTAAATTGATTTTAATTATAAAATATTTTATGATTCATATCAATAGATAAAAATATTAGAATATTTTTTAATTATAAAATAATTTATGATTAATATTTACAGATAAAAACACTGAAATATCTAATACCATAAAATTCCTAATAAGCTTCCAACAATTTATGTGCAAATAACAAACTTACCAATCCACCGGTGACATAAGAAAGGAGGAAACATGCAACAATGGATCCAACAAGCTGAGCAATCCAGTAGAAGATTCCAGTGAGGACTGTGATTTGGCCTCCAAGTGCCAAACCAAATGTGACAGCAGGGTTGACATGCCCACCAGAGATGTTAGCACCAACTGAAACTGCAACAAACAGAGCAAATCCATGGCACACAGCCACTGCTACCAATCCAGCTGGGTCAAGTGCTGCATCTGATGTCAGCTTTCCTACACAAATTTAAATCAAACAGAGCAATGAAAATAAAATCAGAAACATATAAAACACTTTTTGTTAAACATCTTGTATAAGAAAATTAAATCACTAATTACCATAGGCTATAGCTGAACCAACACCAGCAAAAACAAAGATCAATGTTGAGATGAACTCAGCAATGTAGGCTTTGATGGAGCCTAAGCTGAAAGAA
>JASCZI010030222.1:67986-79859 GCA_036250425.1 Stylosanthes scabra
ATGTAGTTAATTTGTTGACTGTTTTTTGCATACACCTAACATATTTTTTTCTTAATTCATATTCTTAATTGAGGGTTTTATATGATTGAGTAATGCTAGGGAGCTAACGTTAGGTAACTCATAAGTGTAATTTGAAAAATAATTGGTGGTAAAAGAGGAAAGAAAAAAGAAAGAAAATTGGTGGTAAAAGAGAAAAGAAAAAAGAAGAAAAATTGATATTGACTCCTTATGGGCTCCCTAACGTTAGCTTTCAAGACTTTCTTTATATAATTTTATGAGTGAATATTATGAGTTTGATAATAATTTGTTGAAAGTTTAATTTGTAAGTATGTTAGTATTTATTGTTTAATTTTTAAATCTACTGATAGTAATTTTGATTTTTAATTTTGAAAATTTAAAATTGCATTTGAAATTTGATTTGATTTAATTTAATTGGAAAGTGTGGTTAGTATATCAATAAAAAAATATTTTGTAGTAAATTTTATTTTACTTAATCCTATGTATTTTCGTACATATATAAAAATAAAAATACAAATGTGATGTCAGTTACAAGAATAATGCTAGGAAACTAATGTTAAGAAATCAATAGAGAGTCAATAAGTGTAATTAAGAAAATAATGAGTAGTAAAAAAAGAAAAAAAAAAAAGAAAAAAATATAATATTAATTTTTTATTATCTCCCTAATATTAACTACCAAAACTTTCTCCCATTAAAATACTCTATTAAAATTAGAGTGTTTATATCTACACATAATTCAATTACCCAACTAAATCCAAACCAATCCAATTATATTAATTTTATACCTGATGAATATTAAAGTTGGATCCAAATCAACTCAAACTCAATTAGATTAGATATATATCGATTTTGGAGTCACACTACCAAAACCAATTCAATTACTTAATTACCTTTATATTAATTTTAAAAATAATAAAACATAATAATATATATACAGTAATATTCTTTCTAATTCATTTATTAATTTTTTATTACGGACATAAATATTCCTCTTGTATTTTTAACACCTATATAAATTACGATCAATTATCTCTTTATTTTGATTCGCCTATTAATATTAATCATATCTTTGGATATCATTATTCTTAAAAAATAATTTATTTGGTTTCTATTTTTCACCGAACTAACCAACCAACCCGTGAAAGCCCTACTGAGATTTATCCATTTTTTGCCAAACCTTTTTGGCGTGGTGTGATTCTGAATTCTCATTCCTAATCCTATCATATCACCGCCGCCGATGCAAATCCTTCATCTTCCGGACGACATCGTGGAGGAGATCCTGCTGAGGCTTCCGGCGAGTTCGCTTGTTCCTTTAAAACGCGTCTGCCGTTCATGGGAACCCTAATTTCGAGTTCAAAATTTTCCAACGAACATCTTCGACGTTTAATCTTGGTGGATCCAACCTTGTCACATCACCCACAAATTGCATATTGCATCCAAAGCTACACACGCCGAAGATTCGGAGTCCAAAGCTACACACACCGAAGAATCGGAGTCTTCTCCATACGATCCGTCTTGGAGAACAATCGTGTTGAACCTACCGAAGTCGCGTCCATGATTTTTGGACAACGCCATTCCACAATCATTGGCTCTTGCAATGGATTGCTCTGTTTGATTCATGAGTCTCATAGTCTCACGAGTGCAATCTTGTGGAACCCCTGCACCGGATTTACATCCGAACCCACGCCAGCAATCGCCGGCTCGTTCGTTTATGGCGGCTTCGGTTACGATACTATCAGTAAAAGATACAAGCTTTTCATGACGGTAACAGCCCGGGAAAACCGTCAACATAGCAGAATTTTCACATTTGCCCCTAATTCGTCGTGGAAAACGTTTCAGGGTTTTGATTTCAACCTACTCGATCAACCTCCATATTATAGTCCGATTGAACGTAATAACGCCGTAGGGGAATTTGTGAGTGGAAGCAAAAGCAACACTCTTAATTGGGCCTGTCAGCTTGATGATGGTTTAGGCATTGGCGGCATTCACGTGGTTATTTCTCTTGATTTAGGGAGGGAGAGTTTTGGTATTTTATCCCTCCCTACTAGGGATCCGGACGACAATTATGACACTGACGTGGAATTATCTTCCTTGAGGAATTGTCTTGCTTTTTGTTTTGAACATATGACAACTCATTGGGCTGTGTGGATCATGAAGGAATATGGAGTAACTCAATCTTGGACTAGATTGGCCTTGATTCCCTACCAAGCGCTTAGAGACAATTATCATTGTTTACGACCCCTATGCATCTTGGAAAAGGAATTACTCCATTTGACAGAAGAATAGTTTTATGTGATTTGAATAACAATGATGGCACCTTAGTTCCCCTGATTGAAAGCCTTGACCGTGATGATGCAATTTTAAAGTCCTTCCATGTTTTTCGTGAAAGCTTACTTTCACCTTCACACTATGATCTTGCAAATAACTTAGATTAAAAGAGGGCAAGCCTTTTTCTATTGCTTATTATTTTATATTATTTGTATGTTTTGCTCTAGGAGAACTACGTACTGCCCTACTTGCTATTTTAATAAAATAACTACTTTTCTTTTAACACTTGGTATAGTAGTTGGTACATTGGTTATGGGAAATTAGTAGGGAAGGATGGATGGATGATAATGATCTTCATTGATTTACTGGCTTTATTTTGTAAGTTAAGGTTGAAATAGGGTATGTATCTTGGTGCAGTCTCTGGTAGCACCTATTGATATGGCTTATGATGGCCTTGTATTCATTAGCCAATAACAACAAGACGTATGGCATATTTAGAAAAGCGTGCAGAACAAATGAATAATAGTTGACTGAGAGTGTGGAAGGTTAACTTGGTAATTGTAAAGATGGCAAACGTTTTTATTTTTTGGGTTAACGCAAACAAATTCTTCTGAGTTCATTTAATAGATTGTTTTTAGGAGAAAAAAAAAAAAGAAGAAAAAGGCCTAGTCTAATAACTGGTAGCTAGGCTGCAAAATAGAGAATAACTATTTAATTTGAATCCATCATTAGTCTATTTTATTTATTTACTACTATTAATCATTTTTTATTTCTATTTCTGACATTTACTAATGTGGCATTTTTAATAATAAACTCTAACTAAACCTTCAATTAAAATTCACTAAACTAAAAAACCTAATATAACTAAAAAATATATATATTTACTCAAACAAAATAAAACTTAAGAATTAAACACTAACAAATAAATCAACCACAAAAACTTTATAATTTTAATTTTAATTTTAAATGATATACATTTTAATTTTTGAAAAAGCTTAACAACCTTAAGTGCATAAACGCCTTGAACTTTTAGTGAAATTGATGCATAAATTTAAATAAATAATTAAAATACATATTTAATTAACAATAATCATATAATAACCATATTTTCATCTTAAAAACTTAATTTAATCATTAATAATATACTTGTTATTATACTCATCAAATAAAGAAATTGAACTTCTATAATCCTAAATAAAATCAATAGTAGCACTCGAATAATATAATTATAAGAAAAATTATTGAGAGTCAATTATCAGAAACTCAATTAGGGAGACAATTAGTGAAGAGTAACATGAGTTCACTACTTATTTTGGTTGGGCTTCAGATCTTATAAATTTGTTAACTCCTGATGGATTGTGTAGTGTAGGTTTTGTAGCATAGTTGTTATTATAATAATATTTTTAACTTATTTTAATTACTAAAAAATAAATAATTTATTATAAAAAATATTTTCTAGAATTATAATAATTAATAAATTTAAGGTAAAGTAATGTTTTTGTCCCTAACGTTTGGGTCATTTTCTATTTTGGTCCCTAATGTTTAAAACGCCTATTTTGGTAACAAAACGTTTCAATTTTAATCAATCAAATCACAATCCCAGTGTTCATACCTGTTTAATTATTTACAATGCTTAAATCTTTAAAACATATTTGTGTCTCTTCCTCTTAGGGTCATTGCAGACATATGTGGCACTAATGGCCCAGTTTGTTATTGAAGAACAACTAAATATAATTAAAAGTTAATATTAAAAAAAAAGAAAAAACAGTATAATATAAATAAAAAATACAATATCTTTCATCATTGTGCGTTCCCACCTTGTCTATGAAATCCTAAGGAAAGAGATGCAAACATATTTTAAAAATTTAAACATTGTAAATAATTAAACAGGAACAGACGCTGAAATTATGACTTGATTGATTAAAATTGAAACATTTTGAAACTAAAATATGGTGTTTTAAAATAGGAACCAAAATAAAAAATAGCCAAACATGAGGGACCAAAACAGTTCTTTACCCATAAATTAAATATATACATAAAATGTATAAATTAAATAGAATAATTGAAAATGATATTTTTAGTAAATATTAGAAATAGAAATAAATAATAGTGAATAAGAGTCTATTCATTATAAAGGGAAAAAATATGAAGACCTGACAATTCATTTTTATTAATTTATAGAAAAAGGCAATTTTAATAAACTAAGATAAGGAGATAAAGAAAAAATATCATATACCATATTTTAATTGTGAAATTAGTTATATAATATAGATTTTTGACACAGAAAAAATATAGATTTTTTCCTTTCATGCTATATTCTTCTCTTGTCCATTAATTGGAAAAAAAATAATATTGTCAATTTTGTTTTCCATATAAATATAATTCTTTTTTTTTATATAAATATATAATTCATATACAAAGACCCAGCCCATATGTCTTTTTTTTCTCAAATAGTTCGATGGCCCATTCCCCAAAAAGTACTTTTCTATGGTTAGAATTCTTTGCTGGCAATTACTATATTAACCCCTGGTACGTTTTCTAGTCAATTGGTCTCTGCACATGCACACTTTCCCAAATATATCATATGTCTCAACGCTATTGGTCAATCAATACAAGGCCATTATAACTCACAGTAATATGTGCCACCAGAGACTTACCCATGTATCTTTCAGGAGTTCTGTAGTCTAAATTATCAAATTTTTAACTTTCTATTGCTTATGTAGAATTTGATAACAGCTTGGAAAATCTCTCCTATCTTAATTAGGAGAAGTGTTCTGTGTTCTATCATTCACTTAATAATGGATGATTATTTGGCTAAATAGTAGAGCAGGCTGAAGATTGAAGATTGTTAGGGTAGATTTGATAAAATTTTTACTAGCTTATGAAAGTTATCTTTTAAAACATAGCTTTTTAAAAATTGTAATACGTGTGTTTGGTAAAAATAAAATAAAATTGATGTTTTAATAAGCACAAACAACAACAATCTTGTTTGGTAAAATGACTTTAAAAATTTTAAATAATCATAATAGATATAAATGTAATAATAAATGCGAATATTTATTATTAAATATGGTTATATTAGACTTTTTAATTTTGATAAGCACAAATCATTTTTAAAAAGTTCCTCTTTAGATGCTTTCAAAAGCACCCCTATCTTTTAAAAGTTATAAACACAAATATGTCGTCTTTTTGGTTTATCAAACATAAAATAAGGTGTTTATACTTTCAAAAACTTTTACCAAATTCGACCTTAAATCTATATGCACTGTGGTGTATTTTAGTTCTCTATATGAATGTGCTTTTGGCCTTCCGTATCATCCATCTATCTTATGCCCTGAACAAAAAGGCAAGACAGTTCACCGGATACATGAGGTACTCACTCGTTCCCTAAGTAGTCAATGTAAAGAGCCACATCAACGCTACCATATTGTTTAACATCCCAATTTAGAGTGTTGCTGCCACTACCATTCACAAATATCCTTTCCTCTTATTACTAAAAATCAGACAACAAAAGTAATGCTATAATGAAGAGTGATAAATAAGATAAAAAATTTTAAAAAAATCATCATGTGCAATATATATGTTTAATTTTTTAAATTTAGTAAAATTTTTCACTCTTCACTTAATTCTATTCTTTACCAAACAATTATCCTAATTACGTGGATTTCAACTTAATCTCAAAATTATTATTATGAGACAAATCTCACTCTAAAGTAATTAATAAAAATTTGATAAGGAATAAAGTAATTAATTAACATTTATTGAGAACCAAATTAGGTATATACCTATTGAACTTTCATTGGTTCTGATTTTGACTTTTAATTTTAAATATTTTAAATTTCATTTGAAATTTTAAAATTTGATCTGATTTAATTTAAATATATTGTTAAATTTTGTTTGTTTACATGATACTATTTAACCAAACCTTTTGGCGTGGTGTGATCCTCCAATCTCCATTCTCATTCCTATCATCATCATGTCACTGCTGCCCCCGCGAACCCTTCAGCTTCCGGACGACATCGTCGAGGATATTCTGCTGAGGCTTCGGGCGAGTTCGCTTATTCCTTTAAAAAGCGTCTGCCGTTCATAGAAAACCCTAATTTCGAGCTCCAAATTCGCCAACGAACATCTTCGACGTTCAATCTTGGTGGATCCAACATTGTCTCACCCAAAAATTGTACATTGCAGCGAAAAGTACAAACACCAAACAATCGAAGTCTTCCCTGTACGATCCGTCTTGGAGAACACTCCTGTTGAACCCACCAAAGTCGCGTCCATTATTGTTGGAGAACGCTACTTCATAATCATCGGTTCTTGCAATGGATTGCTCTGTTTGATTCCTATGTCTTCTAAACCCGATACGACGAGCGCAATCTTGTGGAACCCCTGCACCGGATTCACATGCGAGCCCACGCCAGAAATCGCCGGTGGCTTCGCTTATGGCGGCTTCGGTTACGATCATACCAGTAACAGATACAAGCTTTTCATGATGTTAACAGATCGGGAAAAACGTGAACGTAGTAGAATTTACACATTTGCCCCTAATTCCTCCTGGAGGACGATTCCGGATTTTGATTTCAACCAACTTGGTCACCCTCGTAATAGTAGATGTCCGATTCAAGAAAATAACCAAGTAGGGGTATTTGTGAGTGGAAGTAACACTCTTAATTGGTACGTTCGGCGTGATGGTGGTGATGGTATTGGGAATGGCGGCGTGGTTATTTCTCTTGATTTAGGGAAGGAGAGTTATGATATTTTATCCCTCCCTGAGAGGCATCCGGACGATAATCAGAATGCTATGGTGGAATTATCGTTGTTGAGGAATTGTCTTGCTGTTTGTTTTGAGCATAAGAGAACTCATTGGCTGTGTGGATCATGAAGGAATATGGAGTAACTCAATCTTGGACTAGATTGGCCTTGATTCCCCTCCAAGGGGTTAATCTTAATAATTTTTTAGGACCCCTATACATCTCAGAAAATAATGTTCTTCTCGCCATTCCTTCGTTGGACAAGATAGTTTTGTGTGACTTAAATAACACTGATGTCACCTTAATTCCCCTTGTTAAAAGCCCTGATGATGAACTAATTTTATCGTCCTCCTTTCATGTTTATCATCATGAAAGCTTAGTTTCACCCTATCACTATAATCATGCAGATGGTTTATCCTCACGTATAGATTCTTTCTTTCAACTCTCTTATTCGTACACGAACCAAAAATTGACTTACGAATTATTTATCCTTTTTTTCTTTCGATATGTACACACTATATAATTTCAATATGTGAGTCGGTAAACACCTTCTCAAGTAACTTATCTTAAAGTTAGTGTAGGCTTTCCAATGGCTTGATATTTTATATTTATTATATGGTTTGCTATCTGAGAGCTATTTACTTACTATTTTAATAAAATAACTACTTTTCTTTTAATTCTTGGTACACTGATTATGAGAAACTAGTAGGCATGCCATGGATGAATAGGTGGAAATGATATCTTCGTTAATTTACTAGATTTATTTTGTAAGTTAAGGTTGAAATAGGGGTATGTGTCTTTCTTGAGTTATGTAGTCTAAATTCTAAAATTTTTAACTTCCTATTGAGAATATAGAATTTGATACTAGCTTGGAAAATCTCTCCTATCTTAGGAGAAGTGTTCTATCCTTCACTTAATAAGGACCTATTATTTCACTTAATAATGACCTATTATTTGGCTAGATAGTATGTTCCGTTAGGTATTTAATTTGGATATGATTAAAGGCCACAACTCACATACAGAGTGATGTGGTGAAGAAAATATATATTCTTTCGTTCTAAACTCAAAAAGAAAAAGAAAAACAAAAAGAAAAAAGAAGAAAAGGAACCCACTTGATGATATTTGAAATATGTATGAGAGTACACAGTATGATTAAAACGAAAGTGGTTGGTTCTATCTGTGAAGAATGTTGTATATACTTTATGTTAAATCTATACGTATGTATTGGGTTGTATTTACTAAGAAGCTTGGACTGACAAATCATATACTTCCAATTTAATGAAATTGTTAAAATTTTGTGATCTTTAGAGAGGGAGCACAAGTGTTTCTCTTTTTAGTCATGGATGGCCTATTTCAGTTTTCTAGCTATATGGATGTGTGCTTTTGGCTTTTTGTATCATCCTGTGTATATGATCGAAACAAAAGGCAAGAGAGTTCCTCAACACCGATAGTTCGCTAACGCCGAGACAGTCCATCGGATTCATAAAATACCATAACTCTGGTTCCCTAAGTGGAGGGAAAGAACCACATCAATGCTATCATATTGTTGAATATCCCAATTATTAATGTCATTTTGGTAATGGCTTGGCTCTAAAAAAGAGTGATCGAACTCTTTAGGGTGCGTTTGGTTTGCGTTTTTATTTTCTATTTTCATTTTCAGTGTTTTCTATTTTCTGAATTTTATGAAGAAAAAAAGTAAAAACAGTAGAAAATGGGATTTTGTTATTTTCACTGTTTTCTCTTTTTTCTTCACAAAATTAAAAAAATAGAAAACACTGAAAATGAAAACGCAAACCAAACGCACCCTTAGCTCTCAAAAAGTAGTTTTCGAAGAACCATTGCATAGTCGTTCAGTAAAATATCTCAAAATTGACTCTCAATAGGGGTATTTATGAAACCGGGTGAAGTCGGATCTCTCCTAACTCAGACCCGATCCAAAATATACATCAGACCTAGCTATTTTTGAGACCCTAACCCGACCTTAAACCCGATGAAATCTCTTTAATTTTGGGCCAGGTAAAATCCAAGTCTTCACCAATTAAATTTAAAAAAAGAATTTAATAATCAATCACATGATAATAGCATAAATGTTTAAGTTTTATACAAATAAAACATAATATAGCTTTTACATAATAAAACACAGCATTAAAACATAATTTTAATTCTTAAGTGTAGTCCAAATTTTTAAATAAATATAACTTTTAGATAATATAATTGGGTCAAATGAGTTTTGAAAATAAATTGAGTAATTCTTGACAAAAAATAATTGAAATGAATAAAAGTTATATAATCATTAATTATATTTAATTATTCATTAATTATTTCGTCATACCCACACTGTTATATTATTTAAAATACTTAATTATATATATACCACCAGGCCATCGGGTCGGGACGCGTGACTCGAGTCTATGCCCAATCCTGATTTCATATTTTCAATGGGTTGATTTTATTGGCTTTGATTCAAACTCGGACCGTATTGAAATCGGGCAAAAAATTACCCAAATTTCATCGGACCCGAGCTGGAATTTGGACCAGTTCGGCCATGAACACCCCTAACTCTTTATAAGTAGAAGTCACATATATAACATTTAGTAAAATAATTTTTTATTAAAATTTAAGGTTAATTTGTCATTTTGCTTTTTTAAGTAGATAAAACTAGCTCTAAGAAGCTACTCGATAAAGGCTCTTAAAAACACACCCCAACTCTCAAAAGCTAAAAGCAAAAGCCCATTAACCTTTTGAGTTACTAAATATACAAGGTGGTTAGGCTCTTAACTTGATCGAAAAGTCTTACCAAACTAATTCTAAATATTATTATAAGATAAATTAATTTTTATACGAAAAAATTAACTCAATTTGATGACCCAGTTTTAATTTTTTTTAAATATTGTTAAATATTAAAATATCCTATTTGAAATCTTTTGAAAATCAAATTGGACATATATCTATTGAATTTTTATTATTCTTGATTTTGATTTTAAAATTTTAAATTTTGATCTGATTTAATTTGAATATATAGTAAAATTTCTTCTCTATTTAATTGATACTAAAATTTGATCTGATTTAATTTGAATATATAGAAAAATTTCTTTTGTTTACTTGATACTATTTTTCTTTATACGGGTATCAAGATTTTTTTTTTTTTTTTTTTATAAAAAAAGGTCTGCAGCGATTAGTCCATATTTACCAAACCTTTTGAGGGTGGTTTGATTCTGCATTCTCATTCCTATTATGTCACCGCCGCCACCGCAAACCCTTCAGCTTCCGGACGACATCGTCGAGGAGATCCTGTTGAGGCCTCCAGCGAGTTCGCTTATTCCTTTAAAAAGCGTCTGCCGTTCCTGGAGAACCCTAATTTCGAGCTCCAAATTCGCCGACCAACATTTTCGACGTTCAATCTTGGTGGATCCAAAAATTGTATATTTCAGCGAAAACAACACACACCAAAGAATGGAAGTCTTCCCCCTACGATCCCTCCTGGAGAACACTCGTGTTGAACCTACTACCAAAGCCGGGTCCGTGATTGTTGGAAAACGCTACTTCAGAATCATTGGCTCTTGCAATGGATTGCTCTGTTTGATTCATGTGAGATATGATCTCGATATCACGGGTGCAATCTTGTGGAACCCTTGCACGGGATTCACATCCGAACCCACACCAGAAATCAGCGGTATCTTTGCTTACGGCGGCTTCGGTTACGATCATACCAGTAACAGTTACAAGCTTTTCATGACGGTAAAAGTTTCGAAACATGAAGAACAGACCAGAATTTACACATTTGCCCCTAATAATTTGTCCTGGAAAACAATTGAGAGTTTTGATTTCAGCCTACTCGGTTACCCTCATAATCATAGTTGTTGATTCATGATAATAACGAGGTTGGGTTATTTGTGAGTGGAAGCAACACTCTTAATTGGAATTGTCAGCGTTATGGTATTTCTCTTGACTTAGGAAAGGAGAGTTATGGTATTTTACCCCTCCCTGAAAGGGCCCCGGAAGACAATTACAGCGATTGCGTGGAGTTATCGTTGTTGAGGAATAGTCTTGCTGTTTGTTTTGAGCATAAGGTAACTCATTGGGCTATATGGATCATGAAGGAATATGGAGTAACTCAATCTTGGACTAGATTGGCCTTGATTCCCTGCCAAGTGTTAAATCCTAAATATGGTCTTCGTTGTTCTTTAAAACCCCTATACATCTTCGAAGATGATGTTCTTCTCGCCTTTTATCCGTTCTATAACATAGTTTTGTGTTACTTAAATAATCCTGACGCTACTTTAGTTTCCGTGATTGAAGGCTCTGAAGATGTAGTTTCAAGCTCCTTCCGTATTTACCGTGAAAGCTTACTTTCACCTTGCAAATATAATAACTTATCCTAAAGACTGCATGCTTTTAGTGTAACCTTTCCCTCCTTCTATAGTTCTATATGTATTGTGGTGTATTTAGTTAGAAGCTTGAGCTGACATATCACAATTCACATATCATATACTTCATTTGTTCAAATTTAATGAAATTATTAAAATTTTGTGATCTTTAAGTAGAGGCACATGTGTTTCTCTTTTTAGTCATGCTCTAATTATATGAATGTGCTTTTGTATCATCGTATATATGTATCTGCTATGTTCTTTCAATCAATTTATAAGAAAGGTTTTGAAATTTCCATTAATAAAGGATGCTAAACCAAATTATCGTTCTCTGTAATTGTGTCATGCATGTCTTACTCAAATAGTCAAATGTCTAAACTTCAGAAATATCATGTAAATTTTGTTAGAATTTATATATATATATATATATATATATATATATATATATATATATATATATATATATATATAT
>JASCZI010030222.1:79972-96120 GCA_036250425.1 Stylosanthes scabra
AATGTTACCAAATTGGTTTCCTATTTTTATGAATATGATTCACATTGGCCCTTTTAAGGTTGTTCATTAAAACAAATGCTAATTTGGCAATTAATTGTCCAGGCTGAACTCTAATAAAAAGACGTAACGATATGTTCGTGCCAACAAAGTACCAAAATGACGTCATTTGAGAGTGAAAGAACTTAAAATCTATCTTTCAATCTGTTGTGTTAGAGAGATTTTAACTTCCTTCAACCTTAAACCCTAAATCCTAAACCCTAAACTTTAAACGATGTCATTTTGATGCTATGATGATGCGAACAGATCACGACATCGTGTTATTAAAGTTCAACATAAACAATTATCGGTCACATGAGCATTTTTAGAGAGAATTTAACTTCCTTCGACCTTAAACGATGTCATTTTGATGCTATGATGACGCGAATAGATCACGATATTGTGTTATTAAAGTTCAACATAAACAATTATCGATAACATGAGCATTTTGTTGACAAACAATCTTAAAAGAACCATATAAATCACAATTGTAAATTAAAAATAAAAGATCAATTTGATAATATTTAAATTTCAAAAATCAATTTTATCATAATCGCAAATTTTAGGGATAATTTAATATTTAACTTCACGTCTTTTAGTAGCATATCAAGTACTAGTAATAGAAGATACATCAAGAATATATTTGTTGTCATGTCATGCAATATAAATATATTACAAGAACATATAACATACAATGTATATTAGTGGATGGTTGATTCATTTATAATATATGAATAAAAGTAGCAATAAATATAGTAGGAACATATGGTTTGTTCCGTTTCTCTTTTAGTTGGATGAATATATGTCACAAAAAAATCCATTAGAATATACCAGTTTATAGAATACTTCTTGTCCGTGCCTAATTATTCTAAAGAATAAATTTAGGTGTACTATTGTATACACTAGTATACACTATTTAGCAATATAAAAAATATAAATATTATGTTGGGAAAATTCAGGTTTAAACCAGAACCACAGCGGAAACACTAAAATATTTTTTCACAACCTGTGCAATTAAATAGGTAACACCAAAGATACTCTAAGCAGCAGATAATATGCAGAAATTAAAAACAGGACACATAAGCAATTTTTATCGTGGGAAAACCTCTAAAAGAGGGACAAAAAACCTACGGGACCTAGTCCAGTAAAATCTTCCACTATCAATCATAATGGGTACACAATTAGTCCTCCCAGTAGTACTAGGGTATATCAACAATCAACAAAATACATCATCACAACGGATAGAATCAACATAAACTCTCCACAAAGTGGGTATCTCAAATCAGACATAATAGAAGGTAATAATTCTAGCAAGTTATATCCTAATGATCAGCACTACACCAGGAATAATATACTGAAATCTCATAAAAAATGAAGCAAGTTTACCAAGTCAAGATGTGCACATTAGAACCGTCCTTTTCCAATTTCTCTTCTCTTCGGCGCCGTCCCAACGCCCCTGTCTTCGTTTCTCTCTTCTCTCACACACAAATCCTGATTCTTTCTTCTTCTTATATTATTATTATTGGATTTCGCCCCACTTGTGTTTGGGAGCCCATTCAACACATTAGCACAGGAATTTATATTTTTTTGTGCTAATGTTTATATTTTTTCGTGTTACTAGATGGTGTGTATAAATGTGTATAATGGTACATCTAGTATTACCCGTTTTAAAATATCATTTTTGCTATTTGAACAAGTGATTTACTAAACCAAGTGGTTAGTCAAGTGATTTACAAAAACAACCACCACTCTACTCATTAAGAAACGCGTGTAAACACGCGTTTAGAAACTGCCGCCAAACACCTTCATCTTCTTCTTCTTTGTCTGCCATGTCTTCTTCTTCTTCTTCTTCTTCTTAGCTGCTGCTTCTTCTTCTTCTTCTTCTCCCAGATCTGTATTTTCTACGTCTGCCATGTCTTCTTCTTCTTCTTCTTCTTTGGTTTATGTTGTTGTTGCTGTACAAAAATAGAAATCAAAATTGTGCAGAAATATAAAGCAGCATTGCGCAGAAATATAAAGAAGCATTACGCAGAAAACAAAAACCAATAATGTGCATAAATATAAAGCACTATTGCGCAGAAACTGAAAGCCATAATCCGCAGAAATAAAATCTTCTTCTTCTTCTCCTTCTTCTTTTTCGTCTGCCATGTCTTCTTCTTCTTCTTCTTCTTCTCTGGTTTATGTTGTTGTTGTTGTTGTTGTTGTTGCTGTTGCTGTTTTTGTTGTTGCTGTATAGACATAGAAGTCAAAATTGTGCAGAAATATAAAGCAGCATTGCGCAGAAACAGAAACCAATAATGCGCAGAAATAGAAAGCACCATTGCGCAGAAAACTGAAAGCCACAATGCGTAGAAAATGGAAAGCAATATTGCGCAGAAACATAAAGCAATAATGTGCAGAAACATAAAGCAACATTGTGCAGAAACAGAAACCAATAAGGTGCAGAAACAAATTATTGGAAGTTACGTACCACTCAAATGTACTCCATCTTCTTCTTCTTCCTTCATTCCTTCTTCCAAGTCTGCATCTGCATCTTCTTTTACTTCTTCTTCTTTTTCTTTCTTTTCTTCATTCTTTCACATCTGCATCTTCATCATCATCTTCTTCTTCTTTTTCTTCTTTTTCTTCTTCTAACAACAGAAAATGAAAAAGAAAATGACGATGACAGTTGCAGAATGAACTTTAACAATAGAAAAAAACGAAAACAACAATGAATCACGCAAATCAAGCTAAGAAGATGAAAAACGGAAAGAAAAAGATTCGTTTGATTATTTGCTTGGTTGAAGCACTTAATTGACGTTATATATAAGGAAATTCAGCGCGTGTTGTTAATTGCTTGGCTGACCACTTGGTTAAATAAAACCACTTGGTCAGCTAGCATTTTTGTTAAAATATATATTTATTTTGAAGAGAAATAATTATATAATGTAATAAGCCATTATTTGTAATATAGCATCATTGCTGTAATTTTCTTACGGTTTTCATTCATGTTATCCATATATTGCTGTAAGATCATCAACTATTGCATTTGCATCACTATAGAGCATTCAAATATGTTTTCTCAAGTTGGATTGCTCTTTACATGTCAAACAATTACTATCAAGTTATTGTTGCTAAACTGTTAATTATGGCTAATATTAATATCTTCTTTCTTATATCAAGTTTCAATCAAAGCTTGTATTTTTTCTATTTTAGTATTTTACTCTCATGACCTTTAGTATTTTTTACAATGAAAAATAATTGTTGGAAGATGTTCAAGCAAATATTACAACCAATCCCATAAAAGTATAGAAGAGGAATGTATAGTGGTTGTGATTAGTTCACTTGCTAGGGTGAGTTTTAATTAGTTGCTTTTTTTTTTTTTTGACCAAAAGAAAAACAAAAACACTAGCACCTCAAGACAACATGGTGCAAATCATCATGAATTACACATGAAACCTTTATCTTCATGAAAGCATAGTTTCACCTTATCACTACAATCTTGCAAATGGTTTATACTCTCATATAGATTCCTTTCTTTCTCCCTCTTGCCCTAAAAAAAAAAAGGACTCACGAATTATTTATTTTCATATAGAATTTGATACCAGGTTGGAAAATATCTAGCAGAAGCGTTGTATCCTTCACTTAATAATGACCTATTATTTGGCTAGATAATATATTCCTTTAGGCATTTGGATATGATTAGAGCCTAAGTGGTTGGTTCTATGAAGATTGTTGTATATATTTTATGTTAAATCTATATGCATTGTATTCTATTTGCGAAGAAGCTTGAGATGACATTATATACCTCCAATTTAATGAAATTGTTAAAATTTTGTGATCTTTAGGGTGGGGCACAAGTGTTTCTCTTTTTAGTCCTTTTGTACTATAACTCTCGTTCCCTAATTCCATGGAAAGAACCACATCAATGCTACCATAGTGCTGAACATCGCAATTACTAAGAGTGTTGCTGCCAGCTGCCATTCAAAAATACCCCTTCCCTGTTATTACAATAATATAAACCGGAAAATAATCATGAGGACACATAAGTTGATGTTCAAAAATATTATTATAAGATAGAAAATATTTCAGCTGCTTCATGGTTTACGGTAATTCAATGATTTTAACCGTTGATTTCAATTTTAAAAGATATATAAATTAAAATTAACGATTAAGTCATCGGATTACCATATTCTAGAGCACCTGAAATGCTTTCTACAAGATAAATTAGCTTTTTTTTTTTAAGTGATAACTTACGTGCAGTTTATTTCATATGAAGTTATCATTTTGAAATTATTAGATTACATTTTGATCAAAAAAGTTAATTTATTTAAAGGTGATTAACAAGTAACTTCACATGAAGTTAAGTGAATTTGAGTTACCACTTTTTTTTATGGAGAGACTAAATTCAATTTGAGGATATTTTTAAATTTAAAAAATATTATTAAGTGCTAAAATATCCTATTTAAAATTTTTTGAAAATCAAATTAGACATATATCTACCGAATTTTCATTATTCTTGATTTTGATTTTTTAATTCTAAAATTTTAAAATTAAATTGTTTATTTCAAATTTTAAAATTTGATCCTATCTAATTTGAATATATAGTAAAATTTCCTCGTTAACTTGATACTATTTATCTTTATCCGGTATCAAGATTTTTTCAAAAAAATAAAAACTCTCTGCAGGGATTGGTCCATATTTATCAAACCTTTTGGGGTGGTGTGATTCTGGCATTCTGCATTCTCATCCCTATAATGTCACCGCTGCCGCTGCGAACCCTTCAGCTTCCGTACGACATCATGGAGGATATCCTGCTGAGGCTTCCGGCGAGTTCGCTTCTTCCTTTAAAAAGCGTCTGCCGTTCCTGGAAAACCTTAATTTCGAGCTCCAAATTCGCCGACCAACATTTTCGACGTTCAATCTTGGTGGATCCACAAATTGTATATTTCAGTGAAAGCAACATGCACAGAAGAATGGAAGTCTTCCCCATACGATCCCTCTTGGAGAACACTCGTGTTGAACCTACTACCAAAGCCGCGTCCATGATTCTTGGAAAAAGCTACTTCAAAATCTTTGGCTCTTGCAATGGATTGCTCTGTTTGGTTCATATGAGGTATGATCCCCATATCACGAGTGCAATCTTGTGGAACCCCTGCACCGGATTCACATCCCAACCCACGCCAGACATCACCGGTGTCTTCATTTATGGCGGCTTCGGTTACGATCATACCAGTAACAGTTACAAGCTTTTCATGACGGTAAAAGTTTCGAAACATGATGAACGGACCATAATTTACACATTTGCCCCTAATAATTCATCCTGGAGAACGATTCATCAGAATTTTGATTTCAGCCTACTCGGTTACCCTCATAATCGTAGTGGTTTTCCGATTTATGATAATAACGAGGTTGGGGTATTTGTGAGTGGAAGCAACACTCTTAATTGGAATTGTCAGCGTTATGGTATTTCTCTTGACTTAGGGAAGGAGAGTTATGTTATTTTACCCCTCCCTGAAAGGGATCCGGATGACAATTACAGCGAGTGCCTGGAATTATCGTTGCTGAGGAATTGTCTTGCTGCTTGTTGTGAGCATAAGAGAACTCATTGGGCTATATGGATCATGAAGGAATATGGAGTAACTCAATCTTGGACTAGATTGGCCTTGATTCCCTGCCAAGTGTTTATTCCTAAATATGGTCTTCGTTGTTCTTTAAAACCCCTGTACATCTTCGAAGATGATGTTCTTCTCGCCTTTTCTCCGTACTATAAAATAGTTTTATGTGACTTAAATAATACGGATGACACTTTAGTTCCAGTGATTGAAGGTTCTGAGGATGCCTTTTTAAGCTCCTTTCATGTTTATCCTGAAAGCTTACATTCCCTCCTATAGCTTAATGTTTTATACTTTTATATTTATTTATATATTTTACTCTATGAGATTATTAATTTACTTGCTTTATTTTGTGATCCTTTCATGAGTTAGTTGTGTAGTCTAAATTTCAAACTTTTAACCTCCTATTGCGAATATAGAATTTGATATCAGCTTGGAGAATCTATTCTATAAGAAGTTTTCTATCCTTCTTTCTTCCCTTAATAATGGCCTCTTAGTATTTGGCTAAATAGTATATTCCCTTAGGTATTTGTATATAATTCATGCAACTAAAGCGTACGTGTGTGTGAACATTGTTGTATATATTTTAGGTTAAGTCTATATGTATTGTTGTGTATTATTACTAAAAACTAAAAGCTTAAGCTGACATATATGATGTGATATGGTATGCATGAAACTCTATAATCTATAAACACAATAAAAAAAAATGATAATTCAGGTGCACTTGAATTCATATGAGGTTGTGATTAGAAATCTTTAAATTATATTTTAGATTATATTTTGGTCAAACATATTAATTCATTTAAAGATGATTAGCAAGTAATTTCACGTGAAGACAACTGCATTTGAGTATCCACCTAAAAAAAAATTAAAAATGATAGAATTTAGACTAAATGTGACTATGTGAGTCATGTCGATCACTTCCAATCCTTCTCAAGTTATGTAGTAATGTGCACGATTTCTTTGATTTGTTTTATCTATATTGACATCTCATCTTTAACTAGCTATTCGAGTCATGTAAAGTGTAAACTGTAAAGTGATTGCAGCCAAATGGGTAAGAGATGGTGGGGTTGGATGTAGTTGTGCAAAACAAAGAGGAATAGACAGATTTTAAATTCTTTCAGTTTAATAAATATAAAATAAATACAATCAAAACTTACAATAACTTTTTTTATATTTTTAATAAAAAATAGATATTATAGCAAAAAAATAGATAGATGTTGTTTCTTTCAGTTTAATAAATATAAAATAAATACAATCAAAACTTACAATAACTTTTTTATATTTTTAATAAAAATAGATATTATAGCAAAAAAATAGATAGATGTTGTTTCTTTTAAATACTGAGATTAATTCAGGTCAAACAAAAAAAAAATAAACTAATTCAAATTGTATTTTATTCAACTTATTTTTGAAAGGCACGCGTTGCCAGCGTAAAAGGAATTGGAAATAAATAGCGCCCACCTTTTGGAATTGGAGCAGTGTCACTCTCACTTCAAGTTGTTATGGCGAAGCCACGTGATTATGACGAGAGGAACAGGAAGCCTGTAAGAGTCACACGAAACGGCATCAAACGGCTGCTAACTTCAGAGGTAACGCCACCGCAGTCGCTGGCAGTCCTTCCCGAAGAACTCATCGCAGAAATCTTGGTGAGGCTCCCGGCGAGGAATCTTGTTCGGTTACGGTATGCAGATCATGGAGAACCCTAATTTCCAGCTCCCAATTCGCCAACGAGCATGTTAGACGATTAATCGCAGCGGATCCAAGTTTGAGCAATCCACGAGTTGCTTATAATCATCAACTTTGGGTATTCGGAAGATACAAAAGATTCGGAGATTTCTCCGTACGATCCTTGTTGGAAAACCCTACCGAGCCTACGGAAATTCTTCGGTTCGAGGGAAGACTTAGCCACTATATTATTGGCTCTTGCAATGGATTGCTGTGCTTGCTTGAGCTTGTTGGCATGAAGAGCCGTGTCATGTTGTGGAATCCCTGTACTGGTTTGGCATCTCCGTCGCTGGAAATTCAGTGTTTGCCATTGGTTTACGGCTTCGGATATGATCATGTGAATGACAAGTACAAGCTTTGTCAAATTCAGTACCATATACAGAAACAGAAACCAAAACCCCATAGATATACAATCAGAATATATACATTTTGCCCGAACCCTTCGTGGAGAACCATTCTAGTTCAAGATATTCCAGGTTACAGAATAGCTGGCAACCGTAGAGGGGTATTTGTGCCTGGCACCGCTACTCTTAACTCGATTCGCTCGCATGGCACTAATCTGGGTTGCTTTGTTCTTTCCTTCGACTTGGTGAAGGAGAGTTTCAAAGAGTTTTCTCTACCCCGTAAGGGTCTGGATAATGAAACCATCTTGCCAGAGTTATGTGTGCTGAGGAACTGCCTTGCGGTTTGTTTTAAACATCAGGAAAGTTATTGGTCTGTGTGGCTGATGAAGGAGCATGGAGTGACTCAATCTTGGACTAAATTGGCCGTAATCCCCTGCCACCCACGGCTATCCGGTGACTATTTAAAGCCATTGTGTGTATGGGGAAATAATGTTTTTGTGGCGGTTGCATCATCTTCAAAGATGGTTGTGTATAACTTGGATGATGGCAGCTTTGAATTTCCTGTCATTGACAGCTCCATATTGAAACCTGATTTGGGTATTTTAGGGGAATCGACCTTTCATATTTATCATGAAAGCTTAGTTTCTCCATCACATCGTATCCTTAGAAGTAGCTCATCCCAAATGCGGTTGATCAAACCATAGTGTACAATGCAAGCTCTGTTATCAAATGTTTGATTCTAGTAAACTCATGCAATTGTGAAAGTTCATCTGTTGTTGCTTTTCTAAATTAGTGAATTAATTGTCTACCTTTTTTCAAAACTACTTTCTGTTATGTTTATTGCCCATTTTAAATTCACACGCATTAACACTTGCTTGGTACACTGATTATGAGAAATTAGTAGGCATGCAGCATGCCATGGATGGATAGGTGAAAATGATCTTCATTAATTTACTTGCTTTATTCTGTAAGTTAAGGGTGAAATAGGGGTATGTATCATTCATGAGTTCTGTAGTCTAAATTCTCAAATTTTTAACTTCCTAATGTGTATATAAGAATTTGATAAGTTTGGAAGGGAAGTGTTCTATCCTTCCTTAGGCATTTGAATATGATTCATCCGAGTATGCAACTAAAGCATATTATTCCTAAATATGGTCTTCCTTGTTCTTTAAAACCGCTGTACATCTTCCAAGATGATGTTCTTACAATAAAATAGTTTTATGTGACTTAAATGATAGTGATGACACTTTAGTTCTAGTGATTGAAGGCTCTCAGGATGCAACTTTAAGCTCCTTCCATGTTTATAGTGAAAGCTTACTTTTCACTGTCACACTATGATGACCTTGCAAATAATAACTTATCTTGAAGACTGCATGGTACTGTTGGTGTAGCCTTTCCCTCCTATAGCTTAATGTTTTATACTTTTATATTTAATTATATTTATATATTTTACTCTATGAGAACTACTCTACTTGCTATTTTAATAAAATATCTGCTTTTCTTTTAACACTTGTACATTGAGAATGAGAAATTATATATACTTGA
This sequence comes from Stylosanthes scabra, assembly GCA_036250425.1. NCBI lineage: Eukaryota > Viridiplantae > Streptophyta > Magnoliopsida > Fabales > Fabaceae > Stylosanthes > Stylosanthes scabra. The sequence continues at coordinate 89,220 of JASCZI010030222.1, forward strand.
GAAGAAGTAGGCATGCCATGGATGGATAAGAAGGAGTCATCTTCATTATTAATTTACTGGCTTTATTTTGTGATCCTTTCCTGAGTTAGTTGTGTAGTCTAGATTCTCAAATTTAACTTCCTATTGCGAATATAGAATTTGATACCAGCTTGAAGAATCTCCTCTATCTTACCAGAAGTGTTCTATCCTTCCCTTAACAATGGCCTCTTAGTACGTATTTGGCTAAATAGTATATTCGCTTAGGTATTTGAATATGATTCGCAACTAAAGCGTACATTACATGTGTGTGTTAGGTTAAGTCCATATGTATTGTAGTGTATTTATTATTACTAAAACCTAAAAGGCTTAAGCTGACATATCATATACTATCAATTTAATGGAAGTATATGATATGATATGGTATGCATGAAACTCTATAATCTATAGACACAATAGAAAGCTAAAAATTAACATAAATCAACAGTTCTTCTAAATTTTTATATTATAATTACAATTTATTAACATTCTTCAATAGTTCAATGTGTTAGAAGCTTTGATGAATCGACCCTGCAAGCCATGCATGTGTCTTCTCTCTATTGGTTGGTCAATAAAATGTCACCCTTAGCTAGTTAGCCACCTCTACATACTCCACCTTTAAACAAATCATTCTTTTGTTTGCCCAAACTCTAAAATATATGTGTACTTCTAAGAAAATTATGTAACTGTGTTATATTATTGTAAGTCCCAAGTTATAATATAATATCTTTGCTGTCATTTTGTTGTCACTTCTAATCCATTCATGAATATTTCTCAAGTTGGATAACAATTTAAATGTGAGTCATGTCACGTCCAATCCTTCTCAAGTTATGTTGTAATGTATGTGCACGATTTCTTTGATTTGTTTTTATCTATATTGACATCTCATCTTTAACTAGCTATACAAGTCATGTAATTGTAAACTGTAAAGTGATTGCAGCCAAATGGGAATAGACGGATTTTAAATCCTTTTGTTTAATAAATATAAAATAAATACATTCAACACTTAAATGTTTATATTTTTAATAAAAAATTTAATTTATAATCTTAACATATGTCTTATAATCAAGAATATATATCTAAATTAATTTTCAAAGAGGACATTTTGATCCCTAACAAAAATTTATTACCAGATTAGTCCTCAATATTAATAAATATCAGATACTTTGGTCTCTAACAAAATTAATTATCAGATTAATTTCCAACGTTAGTAGACCTCATACACTTTAGTCCTCTTTTTATTTTTTTTTTGTCAACTATTAACGATCTGATTCAACGTGATACGTAAAGCTGCATAGTCACACATTAAGCTAATTAAGCTTTAGAGGGACCGAGTATTTTCACGTACCACATCGAATCGGACTGTTAATGATTGTCAGAGAAAATGAAAAAATGATTAAAGTGTCTAACATTTACTAATGTTGGGGACTAATCTGATAATTAATTTTGTTAGGGATTAAAATGTCTGACGTCTACTAACGTTAGGGACTAATCCGGTAATTAATTTTTGTTGGGGACTAAAATGTCTATTTCAAAATTCTTTGGGGACTAATTTGTGTATATATTCTATAATCAAATATAAAAATGAAACGTATAGGTAACCAATATTTTTTTAATCAACAAATTAGTCAATAAAAAATAGAACATCCGTAATCATTGTTTATAGAATATCCACAATAAAAGAAATAGAACATCCAAAACCTAAATCAATCAACAATCAACCAAAAGAAACAGAACATCTGAAACCTATAAACAGAATATCCAAAACCTAAAGAAATAGAACATCTCGTTTAAATTTTTAACTAATATTGACTGAATTTTTATTGAATACCTAACATCGTTGATATAAAAAATAGATAAATTTTGTTTCTTTTAAACGCTGAGATTAATTCAGGTTAAAAAAAAAAACTAAGACTAACTCAAATGGTCCGTCTAAAATGGGTTCAAATATTTTGTGCTTGTTGAATGCATCTACTTTTATGAACCATTAAATTTCATTGAATGAAAATAAAAAATGCAATAAGAGTAGAGTATTCATGGACCTTAATAAATATATTTTAATATACAATATTTTATCAGAATAATTATAACTTCTTCTTTTAAATAAATAAATATAAAATATATAAAATATAAATACATAAAAATATAATTTGTTTTATTCATTGAGATCTATTATAATGTAGTAAATATTGATAATATTAAAAATTCATATTAAAATGTCATTTTTTGTTACGACATATATAATATTAAAATTTTTCTTTATTTTTTATTAACTCACTCCAATACAATTCATATATATATATATATATATATATGATGCACTTTTCTTAATTAAAAGGATCCATATTATTATTCAGTACTTTTGTGGTTTTATAATCAATCTAATGCAAATATTTTATAAAATTGTTTAGAAAAATGATATTGTTTCTTAAATTTTTAATAAGAATTTAATTTTGATACACTAACTGAATAAAAATGTTTTACATGTACATGCATTCAATTACGTAATGCTATGTCACTAAAAGTAACTTATTTCACTATGAATCCTATAATTGGTTATCCAAAAGACTTTGTAAAATGTTTTACACTGTTAAAATGGATCAAAATTAAACTCTTTAATAATACCACCTTATACATGATCAATTATACATAATATTTTTTATATCATATGTGTATATGAATTTACAATAAAAATTGAATTAATTAATATAAGAATGAAAGTGTTTATTCTCAATTATTTAATGAGATTCTAAAAAATGGAATAAGAAAAAGAAAAATATTTTGTTTTCAATTTTCTCAATACATTATGAATATATTTGACATATATTCTGCGCAATTATTTATATATATTCAGTTATTTAGTATCGATAATAACATGTTTATATAATATTTATGGTTTTAATATCAAATAATCTATTATATGTCTATTAATATAAAATAATTTTTAATAATTTTATATTTTATTTGTTGCAACAAAAATTTAATATGAATTTAATTTTAATATAATAAAAGTTCATTCATTCTTATTAATATTGGTAAATAAGAATATTTATAAATTTTTATGTATTAATTTTTTATTTAAATATATTATATAGAAGTAAAGATATTCCTCTTTTATTTATATCCTAATATGTTTTATATTAATTAAAGTCCGTCAAATGCTACGCATTTATTGCATTATTTGATTCCTTTTTAATGAAAATTAATGATGTCTAGCAATTGGCACATCTAAGGCCTAAGCACACAAAATATTTATGTGACAAACCCCTAATTCAAACTGTAATTTATTCAACTTAAATAGCGCCCAGCTTTTGGAATTGGAGCAGTGTCATTGACCTTTTCGCCGCCGTCACTTACCTCCGCCGAAACCCGAGCAGTCTCATTCTCACTCCAAGTTGTTATGGAGAAGCCAAGTGATTATGACGAGATGAACAGGAAGCCTTTAAGAGTCACCCGAAACGGCATCAAACGGCTGTTAACTTCAGCGGTAACGCCACCGCAGCCGCTGCCAGTCCTTCCGGATGAACTCATCGCAGAAATCTTGCTGAGGGTTCCGGCGAGGAATCTACTTCGGTTACGGAGTGTATGCAGATCATGGAGAACCCTAATTTCCAGCTCACAATTCGCCAAAGAGCATGTTCGACGATTAATCGCAGCGGATCCAAGTTTGAGCGATCCACGAGTTGCTTATAATCATCCATCTTGGATCTACATAAACAAAAAATTCGGAGATTTCTCCGTACGATCCTTGTTGGAGAACCCTACCGAGCCTACGGAAGTTCTTCGCTTCGAGGGAAGACTTAGCCACTCTATTGTTGGCTCTTGCAATGGATTGCTGTGCTTGCTTGAGGGTTATTGCATGAAGAGCCGTGCCATCTTGTGGAATCCCTGTACTGGTTTGGCATCTTCGCCGTCGCTGGAAATTCCGGATTCCAAATCGGTTTGCGGATTCGGATATGATCATGTGAATGACAAGTACAAGCTTTGTAAGATTCAGTACCAAAGGCAGAAACAGAAACCGAAACCGTATAGATATACAATCAAAATTTTTACATTTTGCCCGAAGCCTTCGTGGAGAACCATTCTAGTTCAAGATATTCAAGACATTCTAAGTAATAAGACCATAGTTGGCAGCCGTAGAGGGGTATTTGTGCCTGGCACCGGTACTCTTAACTGGATTCGTTCTCATGACACTACTCCAGATTGCTTTATTCATTCCCTTGATTTGGTGAAGGAGAGTTTCAGTGAGTTTTCTCTGCCCCATAAGGATTTGGATCATGAAACCATCTTGCAAGAGTTATGTGTGCTGAGGAACTGCCTTACAGTTTGTTTTAAACATCAGGAAACTGGTTGGTCTGTGTGGCTGATGAAGGAGTATGGAGTGGCTCAATCTTGGACTAAATTTGCCGTGATACCCTGCCACCCGCAGCTATCCGGTGATCATTTACGGCCATTGTGTGTCTGGAGAAATGATGTTCTCGTGGCGGTTACATCATCTTCGAAGATAGTTCTATATAACTTGGATGATGGAAACTTTGAATTTCCTGTCATTGATAGCTCCATATTGGAACCTACTTTGGATATTTTAGCTGAGTCGCCCTTTCATTTTTATCATGAAAGCTTAGTTTCCCCATTGTATCGTCGTGTTCTTCGAAGTAGCTCATCCCTAATGCGGTTGATCAAACCATAGTGTACAATGCAAGCTCTGTTATCAAATGTTTGATTCTAATCAACTCATGCAATTGTGAGAGTTCGATCATCTGTTGTTACTTTTCTAAATTAGTGAATTAATTGTCTAGCTTTTTTCAAAACTACTATCTGTTATGTTTATTGCCCATTTCAAATTCACATGCCCAGGATGGATATATAGGAATGGCCATCATTTACTTTACTAATGTCCCTTTACACTTACATTATGTTTTATGCTTGAAATGATGTTCTGATCTTCGATGAAAACTTGGTGTGAAGTTAATAAGAGGAGAAAATAGAATCTGTAAAATCATCACATATTTTAATGCCTAGCTACCATTTCCTTTTTATTTTGTTGTTTTTGGATTCAAAATTGGATTCTTGGCCAATCTTAGATCTAAGCAGAGACAAACATTATAAGTTCTAATAATATATGAGCTTAAAATAAAGTTAATAGATTTGATTTTTTTTCTTATAAATAACCAAATATGAGGAACATCAGTTCAAATATGATTAAAACTACTACCTTAATTAGAGTTCTCTTCGGAAATCAAACTAAAAACTCAGGTGGAAGTTTACTAATTTGGCTTTTTAATTGCACTTCCTTTTGATGGAGCCATCCACAGCTTTCCCAAAGCCACCAACTCTTTAATATTATTGCTGTTATTTATATACATTTGATATATCAAATTAAAAAATTGTGTAAATCTGTATGTATTATATACAGATTTACACAATTTGAATTTCCTGTCATTGATAGCTCCATATTTGAACCTACTTTGGATATTTTAGCAGAGTCATCATTTCATTTTTATCATGAAAGCTTAGTTTTGCCATTGTATCGTCGTGTTCTTCGAAGTAGCTCATCCCAAATGCGGTTGATCAAACCATAGTGTACAAGCTCTGTTATCAAATGTTTGATTCTAATCAACTCATGCAATTGTGAAAGTTCATCTGTTGTTGCTTTTCTAAATTAGTGAATTAATTGCCTAGCTTTTTTCAAAACTACTTTCTGTTATGTTTATTGCCCATTTCAAATTCACATGCCCAGGCCAGGATGGATATATAGGAATGGCCATCATTTACTTTCCTAATGTCCATTTGCACTTACATTATGTTTTATGCTTGAAATGATGTTCTAATCTTCGATGAAAACTTGGTGTAAAGTTAATAAGAGGAGGAAATAGAATCTGTAATATCATCACATATTTTAATGCCTAGCTACCATTTCCTTTTTATTTTGTTGTTTTTGGATCGAAAATTGGATTCTTGGCCAATCTTAGATCTAAGCACAGACAAACATTATAAGCTTTGTGAAAATAGCAAAGCTATTTTAGTGATCAACTAATTTTTTATTTGAAAATGGATGAAGAGAAACTCCTGTTGATTAGCAATCATTAGTTCTTTTCGTATGGAAGAGAAAAATAAGGTTAATGCTATTTTAGGAGTAGTTTATGTATCTATAAATTAAGTTTTTCATTTGATTGTAAACATCATTCAATCAATCATAACAATAGTAACATACGTATTCACATAACCTTTCATATTGATTTTTTCTCTTTACAAATATATAGAGAGTGCATTATTGTGAGTAGTGTTTAATTTTATATTACTTTGTAGCTATTAGAAGTCAAAATTCGGCTGCAGACTCAACAGTTGGTATCAAGAGCCAATGTTATATTATTTATTATTTGAGTAGTAAAATTCAATTTTGAATATAATGACTTCTACTAGTGGTAATGTCAAAGTAGGCAAATATGAAATCTAGAAGTTCAATGGGAAAAATGATTTTTCCTATTGGAGGATGCAGATGAAAAATCTGCTTATATCACAAAAGTTACACAAGGCACTGGCAGGAAAAGAGAAGAAGTCGAAAGAAATGAAAGATGAGGATTGGGAAGAATTAGATCTTGAGGCACGGGCTGCTATAATCTTATGCCTTGAGAGGGATGTTGCTTTCTTGGTGAACGAAGAAGCAACTGCAGCAGGCGTCTGGACAAAGTTAGAGAGTAACTTCATGACGAAGACTCTAACTAATAGGATCTACTTAAAATTCAATTTGTATACATGCAAGATGGAGGAAGGCACCTTAATCCAAGAATATATCAATAAGTTTGATAGGATTATATCAAACTTAAAGGATATAGATGTGAAGGTTGATGATGAAGATCAGGCACTCATATTATTACTTTCATTA
>JASCZI010030222.1:97789-121210 GCA_036250425.1 Stylosanthes scabra
CGATTCTAAATTTGTAATTAGCAGGGATGTTACCTTTGATGAACGATCTATGGTAGCTTTGTCTAAAGATAAGGTGCCAGATGATGGTGATGTTGGAAAAACTTCAAATACCCAAGTGGTGGAGATAGAGTCTAAATACCAACAAATAGACTCTCGTAATTTTCAGGTGGAGCATCCTAATGCTACTCGAGATGACACAGAGGATGAACTTGATCATGAGGAGATTCAGCGAGAAAATGCGCATGCATTACAACAGCAGCAGCAGGATTCTTTGGCATCTACTAGGCCAAAGAGGAATTATAAATTAGTTCAGAAGTTCGGGTCAGACAAGCTTCTGAGACATTATGGGCAGGTAAACTTGGTAGATTATGCACTCTCGGTGGAGGATGATGAGCCGGTCACCTTCAAACATGCTATCAAAGACAAAGATAGAAAGAGTTGGTTGGTCGCCATGGAGGAAGAAATGCAATCTCTTCATAAGAACAAGACATGGGAGGTGGTCCCGTTGCCCGTGGGAAAGACTGCAATTGGTTGTAAATGGGTGTATAAAAGAAAAGAAGATCATACTAAGTCAGATGGTACAAGATCCAAAGCTAGGTTAGTAGCGAAGGGATTTGCACAGAAAGAAGGTGTTGATTACAACGAGATATTTTCTCCTGTGGTGAAACACACTTCCATACGAGTGCTTTTAAGTCTTGTCGCTCATAGTAATCTTGAGTTGGAACAACTAGACGTGAAGACTGCGTTCTTGCATGGTGACTTAGAGGAAGAAATCTACATGTATCAACCTGAGGGTTTCAAGGTTGAGGGTAAAGAAAGTCATGTATGTCGCTTGAGAAAATCGCTATATGGATTGAAACAATCTCCTCGGCAATGGTATAAGCGATTTGACTCCTTTATGTTAAAACAAGGTTTTTCCAAAAGTAATTATGATTGTTGTGTATACATCCGTACGCTTCCTGGAGGTGATTATATTTATCTTCTATTGTATGTGGATGACATGCTTATTGCCTCTAAGAGCAAGGTGGAGATAAATATGTTAAAGGTTCAACTCGATAAAGAATTTGAAACAAAAGATTTGGGTGCTGCACGGAAAATATTAGGCACGGAAATTAAAAGAGAGAGATCAAGCCAAAAATTATTCTTGAGCCAGAGCGGGTACATTGAGTGCGTTATTGAAAGGTTTGAAATGAAAAATGCTAAACCGGTGGTAACGCCGTTGGCTCCACATTTTAGGCTCTCTGGTAAACAATCTCCCACAACAGCAGAAGATAAGTCTTACATGGAAAATGTACCTTATGCTAGTGCAGTCGGTAACCTAATGTATGCTATGGTATGTACACACCCAGATATTTCACAGGCAGTAAGTGTTATTAGCAGGTTCATGGCAAATCCGGGTAAGGCACACTAGGAAGCAGTCAAGTGGATATTAAGATACTTGAAGGGCACCATTGACACAGGTTTATGCTTTAGTGGAAAATCATGTCAAATCAGCGGCTTTGTTGATTTTGATTATGCTGGTGATCTAGATAGAAGACGTTCTACAACTGGTTATGTATATAAAATACATGGTGCTCCGGTTAGTTGGCGATCGATGTTACAAGCTACAGTGGCACTATCTACTACAGAGGCTAAGTACATGGCAGTAGCAGAAGGGGTGAAAGAAGTACTGTGGCTAAGAGGTCTTCTAGATGATTTGGGGCTGAAGCAAGATTGCGTGGATCTGAATTGTGATAGTCAAAGTGCAATTCATTTGGCAAAAAATCAGGTTCATCATGCTCGTACCAAGCATATTGATGTTAGATATCACTTCTTGCGTGATGTTATGGAGAAAGGTGACATTTCTCTTGTAAAAGTACACACGGATGAAAATCCCGCTGACATGTTGACTAAAGTGGTGTCAGGAAGCAAGTTTCAACACTGTTTGGAATTGCTCAATATTGTTCCATGTTAGGCATTACATGGAGAAATAGAGAAACTACGATTTGTTTGATCCTGAACAAGGGTACGTCGGCAGTCATTGTCAAATGATGCAACTGGATGCGAATACTACACCTTGATCGTCCAAAATTTAAGTAGATTTCAAATTGTGACCGAGGTGGAGAATTGTGAAAATAGCAAAGCTATTTTAGTGGTCAACTACTTTTTTATTTGAAAATGGATGAAAAGAAACTCCTGTTGATTAGCAATCATTAGTTCTTTTCGTATGGAAGAGAAAAATAACGTTAATGCTATTTTAGGAGTAGTTTATGTATCTATAAATTGAATTTTTCATTTGATTGTAAACATCATTCAATCAATCATAACAATAGCAACATACGTATTCACATAATCTTTCATATTGATTTTTTCTCTTTACAAATATATAGAGAGTGCATTATTGTGAGTAGTGTTTAATTTCATATTACTCTATAGCTATTAGAAGTCAAAATTCCGCTGCAGACTCATCAAACTCTAATAATATATGAGCTTAAAATAAAGTTAATAGATTTGATTTTTTTTCTTATTTTAACCAAATATGAGGAACATCAGTTCAAATATGATTAAAACTGCTACCTTAATTAGAGTTCTCTTCGAAAATCAAACTAAAAACTCAGGTGGAAGTTTACTAATTTGGCTTTTTAATTGCACTTCCTTTTGATGGAGCCATCCACAGCTTTCCCAAAGCCACCAACTCATATTTATTGCTGTTATTTATATACATTTGATACTTCATATTTATGTTCTTTTAAAATTTTTAAATTTTGTAAGTATTGATTATTGTACTGTTGCGACTAGAAATAGTAGTAATGGTAGAAAAAAAATATATAATGAAAGCATTTGTAGTTTGAATAAAGTGAATTTAAATTGAGGAAAAAGAATTAAAACAAGTGAAGCAGTTATAACAACTAACAAGTGCAAGTGTGCAACACCCTATCTCTTTACGTGCCTAAAAAACGGCAAAAAGAGAAAAGGGTGGTTAAGTTAGCTTTATTATTCTCCTTATACGGGTATCAAGATCAAAAAATCTGTGGAGATTAATCCATGTATACCAAACCTTTTGGCGTGGTGTATGTGATTCTGCATTCTCATTCCTATCATGTCACCGCCGCCGCTGCGAACCCTTCAGCTCCCGGAAGAGGTCGTCGAGGAGATCCTCCTGCGGCTTCTGGCGAGTTCGCTTCCTCCTTTAAAACGCGTCTGCCGTTCATGGAGAACACTAATTTCGAGTTCCAAATTCGCCAACGAACATCTTCGACGTTCAATCTTGGCGGATCCATCGTTAACTCGCCCACAAATTGCATATTGGAGCCAAAGCTACGCAGACCGAAGAATTGGAGTCTTCTCCGCACGATCCGTCTTGGAGAACACTCGTGCTGAACCTACCAAAGTAGCATCCATGGTTGGAAAACGTTACTTCAGAATCATTGGCTCCTGCAATGGATTGCTCTGTTTGATTCATGAGTCTCATAGTCTCACGAGTGCAATCTTGTGGAACCCCAGCACCGGATTCACATCCCAACCCACACCAGACATCACCGGAGTCTTCGTCTATGGTGGCTTCGGTTACGATCATACCAGTAACAGATACAAGCTTTTCATGATGACAGTAGATCGGGAAAACCGTCAACGGAGCAAAATTTACACATTTGCCCCTAATTTGTCGTGGAAAACGATTCAGGGTTTTGATTTCAGCCTACTTGGTCACCGTCGTGATGATCATTGTCCGATTGATGAAGAATATAACCAGGAAGGGGTATTTGTGAATAGCAGCAACACTCTTAATTGGAATGTTCAGCGTTATCGTGGCATGGATGTGATTATCTCCCTTGACTTAGGGAAGGAGAGTTTTTGGTATTTTATCCCTCCCCGAAAGGGATCCGTACGACCGCAACACTTGTGTGGAATTATCGTTGTTGAGGAATTGTCTTGCTGTTTGTTATGAGCATAAGAGAACTCATTGGCTGTGTGGATCATGAAGGAATATGGAGTAACTCAATCTTGGACTAGATTGGCCTTGATTCCCCGCCAAGGGGTTAATCCTCTTCATAGTCATTGTTTACTACCCCTATATATATCTGAAAATGATGTTCTTCTTGCCATTGCTCCGTATTGCAAATTAGTTTTGTGGGACTTAAATAATAATGATGGCAACTTAGTTCGTGTGATTGAAAGCTTTGGTGATGGCATGGAGGAGAAGGATGCAATTTACAGGTATTTCCATGTTTACCGTGAAAGCTTAGTTTCACCGTAGTCACAGTGTGATATTGCAAGTAGCTCATCACAAGGCCCTTGATCAAACCCAAAACTAGTACTTTCTTTTAATAAACACTGCTTCTTTTGGTGTAGCCTTGCTTGCTCTATATATCATGGCTTAATGTTTTTTATTTATTTTTATGTTTTGCTCTATGAGAACTAATCTACTTTTTATTTTAATAAAATAAGTACTTTTCTTTTAACACTGAGTACATTGATTATGAGAAATTATACTAGTTGAGAAGAAGCAGGCATGCCATGGATGGATAGGTAGAAATATCAATATCTTATTAAGGTTGAAATAGGGGAATGTCTCTATCTTTGATAAGTTGTGTAATCTAAATTCTGAAATTCTTAACTTCTTTTAGCTTTTGTAAAATAATATACATCTATTTTTTCGATCAAATTTAACCAAGTCATTTATTTCTATATTAAATGAAAGAGTAATAGTGGTTTTGGTCAACCAAGTGCAACCATTTATTTCTATGCTAATTTTCACTGCCAAATAGATGTACAAATATCATTAGCGCCATATAATTAGGCTAAGTAGAAAAAGTTAGCCAATATTAAGGAGACAATAGGAAGTCAATATTATTTTTTTTTCTTTTTTTTTTACCACCCATTATTTTATAATTACACTCATTGGCTTCCTATTGGTCCCTAACATTGATTTCGTAGCATTATTCGGCATTTTGATATGATTCATACAATTAAAGCGTGGTTGGTTTTGAGAGGATTGTTTTTATATATTTTTATGTATTCTGGTGTATTATACTTTCAATTTAGCATGACTTTTATATTTGTAAATTTCTCTTATAAATTATGGGATATGACTTTTAATTTTAAACTTTTTAATTATAAAATTTTATTTACATATCATCAGATATAAAAATAAATAAAAGAAGAAGATGATATTAATATTAGCCAGCCATATTTAACAATTCAGCATCAATAACTTGATAAGTAATTGTTTGACATGTTAATAGCAATCCAACTTGAGAAAACATCTTTGAATTCTCTATAGTGATGCAAATGCAATAGATGATCTTAGTAGAAGATAACAGACATGCATAACATTTGTAAAAAAATTACATAATGGCTTACATTACATAATTTTCTTTAAACTTATGTATTATTTTAGAACAATTAGGCGCACGAAAGAATTATTTCATAAAGTGGTATATTATGATGGATTAATCGTTAAAAAAATTAATATATGGTATTATTATGCTAACAAAGTTCGACATAGATGCTTGAGACTTTTAAATTAATTTGTTATTTTTTGCAAAAAGTTAAGATAATAGTTAGGTGCGATGTGCCCCTATCAAAATTTGTTTCGATGCTATTTTGTCCACTAAATAAAAGTTCGTTTTGATGTTATTTTTTGTGTTATTTGATATTAAAATAACAATCATGCTATTTGAATAAATATTTTTAATAACCAAGTGAAAAACCGAGTAATTTTGAAACAACACCCCCACTCTCACCCTCTAAAACGCGTGAACACGCGCTCTCCTCATCATTTCTGTTTTTCCTAATTTCATTTTTGTTTCCATTCTTTTTTTACCAGGTAATATGTATAAAAAAAAAGTAAAGGAGTTCTTCTTCTTCTTCTTCTTTGTCTTCATCGTCTTCTTCTTTTTTCATGTCTCCAACTTTTTCTTCGTCTTTATTGTTGTTGTTGCTGTCGTTGTCATTGTTGTTGTTGCTGCTGCTGTAAAATGCATACAAATATAAAGCTAAAATGCACATAAATATGTTACTAAAATCCACCGAAATAATAAAAAAATGACAGCAACACGTTTACTCAATATCTCACAGAGAGCACACAAATCCATGTTTGAATGCCTTCCTTGTTATTTCGGTGGATTTTGAGTTAGTTTTTGACTGCATTTTGCGTTACTTTGGTTGCTATTAAGTTTCGTTTAGTTCTGATTGCATAATTTCAGGTTTGAATGGCTTCCTTGTTATTTCGGTGGATTCTGGATTGGTATTTGTGTGCATTTTGCGTTACCTTTGTTGCTATTAGGTTTAGTTTGGTTTTGATTGCATAATTCCAGGTTTTAATGGCTTCTTGTTATTTCGGTGGATTCTTGGTTGTCATTTGTGTGCATTTTGCGTTACCTTTGTTACTATTAGGTTTTGTTTAGTTTTGATTGCATAAATCCATGTTTGAATGGCTTTCATATTATTTCGGTGGATTCTGGATTATTGCTTGTGTACATTTTGCGTTACCTTTGTTGCTATTAAGTTTCATTTAGTTTTGATTGTATAATTCCAGGTTTTAATATTCTAAATTCAATCGAAACAATAATCCAGAATCCACCGAAATAATATTCTAAACTCAACCAAAATATAAAGCCAAAATGTACATAAACACAAAACTAAACTCCACCGAAATAAAATGCAACACAGAGAACACAACAGAAAGCTATAATCTAAGAACAACAAAGCTATGAAAAAGTAAATTGATTCAGAACACAACAGAAAGCTATAATCTAAGAAAAACAAAGCTATAATCTAAGAACAACACACATTTATTCTATTTCTTCATCCTCCTCTTCTTCTTCTTCTCTGTCAAAACAAAAATCAAAACAACAAGAATGAAAACAGAAATCACGCAAATCAAAACAAAATCTAACAACAAGAATGAAAATTGAAATCTAACAACCACAGGAACACGTTTACTCAATAATTCATAGAATCCACCAAAATATAAACCTAAAATCCACCGAAATAATAATAAAACAACAGCAACACGTTTACTCAATAATTCACAGATTCCACCGAAATATAAACCTAAAATCCATCGAAATAATAAGAAAACGATAGCAACACATTTACTCAATAATTCACAGAATCCACCGAAATATAAACCTAATATCCAAAGAAATAACAAGTACACATTCAATTATGGAATTATGCAATCAAAACTACTTCTTCTTCTTCTTCTTCAAAACAAAAATCAAAATAACGAGAATGAAAATAGAAATATAACAACAGAGAGAGAAGATGAAAACAAAGATCAAATCAAAGAACGTTAAAGAATTCAAAATCGAACGTACCTCACGTAAAAAATGCAGAACATGATGCAGATGAATGATGCAGAAAAAGAACGTTGCAGAAAAACGTTGAAGAACGACGAAGAAAAGAAGAATCACCAATTCAGGAAGACGGAATCGAAAATCGTTGAGGAAGAGAAAAATGAACGAAGCTGAGGAAAGAGAGAACAAATGAAAAATGAAAACTGAAATTGGCTGAAAACAAATATAGTTATTATAATAAGGGATAAGAGGCGCGTGGTGAAACTTAAATGGTTAACCACTTGGTTATTAAAACCATTTGGTCACTAAAAATTATTGTTAAAATATTTTTTTTAGTTAGAATAGAAATAAATAACTTAATTAAATTTGATTGAACAAAATAAATATAAAATAACATTGGTGATTCATTAAATTAGAAATATTTGATATATTAGCTCAAGCTTCTTAGTAAATACTAAATACACCACAATACATATAGATTTAACATAAAATATATAAACGATCTTCAGATCACATAACCAACTAAGTGTGCTTTAATTGTATGAATCATATGTTTAATTTAACCCAGAATTTTGAATACATAATTCATGAAAGATACATACCCTTATATATTTCAACGAATTATTCTACGCATATTACCTCCATATATACCATTATGAAAAATATAATTTCTCGTAATCAGTGTACCGAGTATTAAAAGAAAAGTAGTTATTTTATTAAAATAGCAAGCAGAGTAGTTCTCAAAGAGCAAAACATATAAATAAATAGAAAACATTAAGCTGTAGGGGGAAAGGCTACACCAACAGCAAGCAGTCTTTAAGGTTTACTCACGTACCTATCGAAAAGTTCAATATGTAAATATGTATAGAATATAAAGATTAAAAGAAAGAAAAAGAGAATAAATAATTTTTGGTTGTTTGTTTATGTTACAGTGACGGTGAAATTAAGCTTTCACGATAAACATGAAAGGAGTTTGAAATTGCATCCTCAGAGCCTTCAATCACCGGAATTAAAGTACCATCAGGATTATTTAAGTCACACAAAACGATATTATAGAACGGAGAAAAGGCGAGAAGAACATCATCTTCGAAGATGTAAAGGGGTTTTATACAATGAAGACTATATTTAGGAGGAGTAAGCACTTGGCAGGGAACCAAGGCCAATCTAGTCCAAGATTCAGTTACTCCATATTCTTTCATGATCCACAGAGCCCAATGAGTTCTTTTATGTTCAAAACAAACAGCAAGACAATTCCTCAACAACGATAATTCCACATTCATGCTGCAATTGTCCTCCGGGTCCCTTTCAGGGAGGGATAAAATAGTATAACTCTCCTTCCCCAAGTCAAGAGAAATAACATCGTCAACTTTAAGGATGTCAAAACCATAACGCTGACAATTCCAATTAAGAGTGTTGCTTCCACTCACAAATACCCCAACATCGTTATCATCATCAATAGGAAAATGGCTACGATTATGAGGGTGACCGAGTAGGCTGAAATCAAAAGTCTCAATAGTTCTCCAAGATGAATTATTAGGGGTAAATGTGTAAATTATGGTCCGTTCATCGTGTTTCGAAACTTTTACCGTCATGAAAAGCTTGTAACTGTTACTGGTATGATCGTAACCGAAGCCGCCATAAGCGAAGAAACCGGGGATTTCTGGTGTGGGTTGGGATGTGAATCCGGTGCAGGGGTTCCACAAGATTGCACCCGTGGTATTGGGAACACACCTCACATGAATCAAACAGAGCAATCCATTGCAAGAGCCAACGATTCTGACGTAGCCTTTTCCAACATTCATGGACGCGACTTTGGTAGTAGGTTCAACACGAGTGTTCTCCAAGAGAGATCGTATGGGGAAGACTTCCATTCTTCGGTGTATGTTGTTTACGCTGCAATATACAATAATTTCTGGATCTACCAAGATTGAACGTTGAAAATGTTGGTCGGCGAATTTGGAGCTCGAAATTAGGGTTCTCCATGAACGGCAGACGCTCTTTAAAGGAACAAGCGAACTTGCCGGAAGCCTCAGCAGAATCTCCTCGACAATGTCGTCCGGAAGCTGAAGGGTTTGCGCTCGCGGCCGTGACATGATAGGAATGAGAATGCAGAATCACACCACTAGAAAAGGTTTGGTAAGGATGGATCAATCTCGCTGCTTGTAGACCTTCTTGATCTTGATATATACAAATATATAGTATTCAGTAAACAAAAGAAATTTAACTTGTATATTCATATTAAATTAAATTAAATTTCAAATCAAATTTTAAAATCTTAAAATTAAAAATCAAATTCAAGACCAGTGAAAATTCAGTAGTTAATTATCGTCTTATCCTATAGTTTAGGGTTCAAGTAGTTTCACTTTCATGATAATTATTTATAGGAAAATTCTACTATAAAGATATTTAAGTGTCTTTTGGCGAGCATATTGCCATATTTAGAAATTTATCTCATAGCATTAATTACATATCAGATTTTAATAGCACAAATTAATGATTAAGATTCAATATCTTCACTAAAAGATACATTGATGTCGATGTCCCCTTATTTATATCCTATTTATGTCTTTCTATTTGCTTGAATAATAAGGATGTAAGCCCACCTAATATATTAATTCAGGAAATAAATTTACAAATTAATCGATAATCAATTAATTAAAAATCAAAAACTAATAAAAATAATACAGCATTTAAAATTTAATAAGTAAAAAGACTATTGACATGAAATAAAATTAATTTATCTTATAAAATTAGAATTTAGGATTTTGATTTAAAATTTATAATTTAGAATTTAAGATTTTAAATTTAAGATTTATTAGGGTGATCCAAAGCTGCATGCTGACCGTGATATATAGTTGTGAGTGAAAAATTATAATTGTTGAAAAGGAACTAATAATATCCGATGTTCTGTTTCTCAAATAATATAAAGTTAGCTGAGGTTACTTTAAGTTTTGGATATTCTATGACTTTCATTGTAAATATTTTATAAATAATAGTTTCGAATGTTCTATTCTATGTTGGCTAATTTATTAGTTATAAAATTATTAGTTAACTGTACTTTTCCTAATGAAAAACGTGAATATATGTGAGAAGATAAAATTAAAAAACTCCCATCAAGTAAAGAACAGTTTTTCTTTACTTCAAGAAAATTCAAATTAAACTAATATTATACAATATATTAATTTTGTTTACTCAATATAATAATAAAAAAGTCTCTTATTTATAATCTTAAATAATTTCAATAATACATTTAAGTAATTAACCATAGTCAACCAAAAAGGGAGATGTCTGTAGATCTAGAGATATATCTTTTTCGAAATGATTCAGGATTTTGATTTCAGGCTACTTGGTCACCCTCGTGATGATCCTTGTCCGGTTGATGAAGAATATAACAAGGAAGTGGTATTTGTGAATGGCAGCAACACTCTTAATTGGATCCGTACGACGGTATCCCTTGTGTGGAATAATTATCGGTGTTGAGGAATTGTCTTGCTGTTTGTTATGAGCATAAGAGAACTCATTGGCTGTGTGGATCATGAAGGAATATGGAGTAACTCAATCTTGGACTAGATTGGCCTTGATTCCCCGCCAAGGGGTTAATCCTCTTCATAGTCATTGTTTACGACCCCTATATATCTCTGAAAATGATGTTCTTCTTGCCATTGCTCCGTATCACAAATTAGTTCTGCGTGATTTAAATAATGATGATGGCAACTTCGTTCCTGTGATTGGTGACGGCGGGGCCGGGGAGGAGGAGGACTGGAGGATGCAGTTTCAAAGTACTTTCATGTTTATGGTGAAAGCTTAGTTTCACCGTGGTCACACTATGATCTTGCAAGTAATTAACTCATCTCAAGGCCCTTTGATCAAACCCAAACCTACTCTCTCTTAGTTGGTGTAGCCTTTCTCTATCATGGCTTATTGTTATTTATTTATATGTTTTGCTCTATGAGAACTAGTCTCCTTGCTATTTTAATAAAATAACTACTTTTCTTTTAACACTGTGTGCATTGATTATGAGAAATTATACTGCTTGAGAAGAAGTAGGCATGCCATGGATGGACAGGTAGAAATATCTTATTAATTTACTGGCTTTATTTTGTAATAAGGTAAGGTTGAAATAGGGAAATGCATGTCTCTTTGATGAGTTGTGTAATCTAAATTCTCACATTTTTAACTTCCTATATATTGCTTATATATTTATAGAATTTGATACCAGCTTGGAAATCTTTCCTATCTTAGGAGAAGTGTTCTATCCTTCACTTAATAATGGCCTATTATTCCATTAGGCATTTTGATAAGAGTCATACAATTAAAGTGTTGTTGGTTCTGAGAAAATTAAATTGTTTTATATATTTTATGTTAAATCTATCTGTATTGTGGTGTATACCTATTAAGAAGCTTGAGCTGACATATCACATACTTCCAATTTAGCATGACTTTTTTATCCGTAAATTTCTCTTTTAAACCATATGGGATATGACTTTTTTTTTTAACTTTTTTTAATTATATAATTAAGTATTAACCATGATTAACAATTTATTAGCATCAATAACTTGATGAGTAATTGTTTGACATGTAAATATATAGCAATCCAACTTGAGAAAACATTTTATTTTTTTGGTTTACATCTTTGAATGCTCTATAGTGATACAAATGCAATAGTTGATGATCTACGGTAACAAAACTACAGCAACGATGCTATATGTCACAAATAATGGCTTACATACATTACAGAATTTTCTTAAAAGTAAATATATATTATTTCAGAACAATTAGCTAGGCACACAAAAGAATTATTTCATAAATTGGTATATTCTGATGGATTAATCGTCAAAAAAGTAATATATGGTATTATTATGCAAACAAATTGTGACAAATTTTACAATATAAAGTATTCTAGATGCTTGAGATTTGTATATCAACTTGTTATTTTTTTCTGCAAAAAGTTAAGATAATAGTTAGGCGTGTTGTGCCCCTCCCTAATAATGATCACAAAATTTTGACAATTTCATTAAATTGGAAGCTAAGTATGTGATATGTTTTCTCAAGCTTCTTGGTGTAAATACACCACAATACGTACATAGATTTAACACAAAATATATATAGAAAGTGTTTCAGATATAACATGATTTATGGTAATTCAATGATTTTAACAGTTAATTTTAATGGATTTTAATATATGTATTGCTTTTCTTATTGAAATCAACGATTAAGATCACTTGATAACCGTAACTTACATAATAAAACTAGTAAATAAATGAATATCATTATTGTTCATAATATGCGTACCAAGTGTTAAAAGAAAAGTAGTTATTTTATTAACATAGCAAGCAGACTAGTTCTCAAAAAGCAAAACATATAAATAAATATAAAACATTGAGCTATAGGGGGAAAGGCTACTATACACAAACATCATGCATTCTTTTAAGATAAGTTATTTATAATGGTGTACAAATTTCAAAAATGTACAGAATATACAAATTAGAAGAAAGAAAAATAGAATAAATAATATGTGCGTCTGTTTTTCCTTTTTTTTTTTCTGGGAAAGTGAGAGAACGAAATGAATCTATATGTGAGTATAAACCATTTGTAAGATCATCATAACGTGATGATGGTAATAATGGTGATGGCGAAATTAAGCTTTCACGATAAACATGAAAGGAGCTTGAAATTGCATCTTCAGTGCCTTCATCAATTACGGGAACTAAAGTAGCATCCGGATTATTTAAGTCGCACAAAACTATGTTATAATACGGAGAAAAGGCAAGAAGAACATCATCTTCGAAAATGTATAGGGGTTTTAAACAACAAAGACCATATTTAGGAATAAACACTTGGCAAGGAATCAAGGCCAATCTAGTCCAAGATTCAATTACTCGATATTCCTTCATGATCCACACAGCCCAATGAGTTCCCTTATGCTCATAACAAACGGTAAGACAATCCCTCAACAACGATAATTCCACATTCATGCTGCAATTGTCCTCCGGGTCCCTTTCAGGGAGGGGTAAAATACCATAACTCTCCTTCCCCAAGTCAAGAGAAACAACATCGTCAACTTTAAGGATGCCAAAACCACGACGCTGACAATTCCAATTAAGAGTGTTGCTTCCACTCACAAATACCCCAACCTCGTTATCATATTCAATCGGAAAAAAACAACGACGAGTACGAGGGTGACCGAGTAGGCTGAAATCAAAATTCTCAATCGTTCTCCAGAATGAACAATCAGGGGAAAATGTGAAAATTCTGGTCCGTTCATCATATTTGGAAACCATTACCGCCATGAAAAGCTTGTAACTGTTACTGGTATGATCGTAACCGAAGCCGCCATAAGCGAAGACACCGGTGATTTCTGGTGTGGGTTCGGAAGTGAAACCGGTGCAGGGGTTCCACAAGATTGCACCCGTGATATCGGGATCATACCTCACATGAACTAAACAGAGCAATCCATTGCAAGAGCCAACGATTTTGATGTAGCGTTTTCCAACAATCATGGACGTAAGTTTGGTAGTAGGTTCAACACGAGTGTTCTCCAAGACGGATCCGTATGGGGAAGACTTCCATTTTCGGGTGTCTGTTGTTTTCGCTGCAATATACAATTTGTGGATCCACCAAGATTGAACGTCGAAAATGTTGGTCTGCGAATTTGGAGCTCGAAAGGGTTCTCCATGAACGGCAGACGTGTTTTAAAGGAACAAGCGAACTCGCCGGAAGCCTCAGCAGGATCTGCTCAACGATGTCGTCCGGAAGCTGAGGCGGTGACATGATAGGAATGAGAATGCAGAATCACACCACAGGAAAAGGTTTTGATGAGGATGGATCAATCTGGCTGCTTGTAGACTTTTTGATCTTGATATATACCGGTATACAAATATATAGTATTCAGTAAACAAAAGAAATTTAACTTGTATAATTCAAATTAAATTAAATTTCAAATCAAATTTTAAAACTTTAAATTATGAATCAAATTCAACACCAAAGAAAATTCAGTAGTTAATTATGGTCTTGTAGTTTAGGGTTTAAGTAGTTTCTCTTTCATGATAATTATCCTATTTTATGTTTTTCTATGCACTTGAATAAGGAGGTAAGCCAACCTAATATATTAATTACTCAACAATCAATCAATAAAATATCAAAACTAAAAATAAGTAAAAAGACTATTGACGTGAAATAAAATTAATTTATTTTATAAAATTATAATTTAAAATTTATAATTCAAAATTTAAGATTTTAAATTTAAGATTTAGTGCGATCCAAAGGTCCATGCTGACCTTGTACATAGTTGTGAGCGAAATTATGTTGTTGAAAAGGAAGTAAAAGAATAAATCTAAAAAGGTGACCACGACATACAATAAATATTACTTTCTTTCTGCTTCTCCTCTCAAGGAAAAGCTTTCTCCTGTAAGTAGTGCTTGTATTTAAGTTTTTTTTGTTCTCCTAGCCTATTTAGTTTAGGGATTTTAAATTTTTCTCATGTGTGTTTTGATCTTATTTTTTATCTTATTGTTGGTGATATAATAGCTCAAAATAATAAAACTTATTGTCTATATAGCATTGCTCATAAATAAATATAAAGAATTTTTACATTATTATATTTAAATATAATTAAAAAATAAGAAGACCATCTTTGGGATATTTCTATTCTTTTTTACTACAGTCTTTTGGTAAATTACAAGACATTCCAATAAATGAATTATTGGAGAAAATTCAAAAAGCTAAGAGAGCTAACCCATTAGAAAAAGATGAAATGTATTATTGGAGAAAATTCAAAAAGCTAAGAGAGCTAACCCATTAGAAAAAGATGAAATGTAGAAGAGGAATGTATTTACTTGTATTTGATTTGGGTATGATTTTTTTGGAAATGTAGAATGTGTTAGTCAAACATCATGAGAAGTTAGTTAAAAACACACAGCTAATTAGTTTATGTTTTGGTTAGTTAGTCTCTCTTAATTTTTCCTGGCCTTAGTGGGTTTTGTTGCTTCTGTTCTTTAGCTTATTGTATATAAGCATTTTGTTTTTGATTTGGAGGAACAGAGAAAGGGGTAGACTTATCTGAACACCTATCTGCAATTTTTTTTTTGTTACAAGGCAACATATACATATGTATGTGCTGCTGCTTTTCTATAAAATTAGTAATGTCGAGAGGGTTCAATGTTAAGTGTTCTAATCACTAGATATAAAGCACCCAACCAGTTACAAAAATTAATAGTATCTACCACTATGCTTAAAAAAACAACTAACTAGTAATACACCCATCAGCAAAATGCCTACGTGAATGTCAATGTCACCAATCTTTATATTCTATTCATGTGTATTTAATCCACGCATTCATTCATTTGATCACTTGGCCAACTGGGAGTAGTTGAGCTTTCAAGATCGGGTGGTACATGAAAATATTATTCATCACCTTACCTATCACCTCATGATCATAGTGCCTGTGCTTCCCCTTTCACAAAACATGCCCACCATGCCACCACCGTCCCAAGTGGCCAAGCCATCCCTGGCGTTCAGCATTGCCATCAGCATGGCATAGCAACTGTTGACCGCCCACTACTCTAACACCATCTAAACCTTTCCCCATTATTCAGTCTCTAAAGCTCTGGATTAAGTTCAGCAATTTATTCCTAAGAAGGAACTCCGATGGATTCTTATAGAAATATATATATATAATATTTAGTAAATAAAAGAAATTTAATTATATATTCAAATTAAATTAAATTAAATTTCAAATTAAATTTTAAATTTTTAAAATTAAAAATCAAAATCAAGACCAATGAAAATTCAGTTGTTAATTATAGTTTAGAGTTTCAGTAGTTTTCAGTTTCATGTTTATTATCTATATCCTATTTTTATGTTTTTCTATTCATTTGAATAAGTACGTAGACCGATCTATTTAAAAGATAATGTATACTAAAATTAGTCATCAAAATTAATTATTGGTGTATAATACATTATAAAATATACATAAAAAATGAGTTAAACTATATATTTATTTTATATTTCAATATGTATTACACATTTGTGACTGATTTTGATAACTGATTTTGGTGTATAAATAAAATTGTTGATATATTAATTCACGAAATAAATTTACAAATTAATCAACCATTAATTAATAATAAATCAAAACTAAAAATACAAAATTTAAAATTTAAGTAAAAAGACTATTGACATGAAATAAAATAAATTTATCATATAAAATTAGAATTTTTCGAAAGGTTGCTGAGCGTAGTATATAGTTGTGACTTGTGAGTGAAAATTATATCGTCGAAAAGGAAGTAAAAGAATAAATTAAAAAAAAAAAGTGATGAGTGCAACATACAATAAAGATTACTTAATTTTATTAAAAGTAAATATAATTTGGTTTAGCATTTTATTGATGAAATTTGAAATATAGTTTTAATTTCCTTACAAATTGATTGTAACAATAAATAGATACATTATGATGATACACAATCAGATTTATATAGGAAACTGAAATAGCCCCTGGATAAATCCCTAAAGATCACCAAATTTTGACAATTCAATTGAATTGGAAGTATATGATTGGTTATGTTGCTTCAATCAATTTATAAGAAAATTTGTGGAATTTTAATTAATGAAGATGCTAAACCAAATTATCATATTCTTTAATTTGTAATTGTGTTGTCTTATTTAAGTGTCTATACTACAGAAAACTCTATAAATTTTATCAGAATTTATTTACGTAATAATATCACATCTTTATATCAATTTTTAGATGATTAATTAATTAAGACATATTCAACAAATCATTCTTTTCTTTGCCCAAATTCTAATATGTATACTTCTAAGAAAATTATGTAACCTTATATTTAGGCTGAGGTCTCTTCTTAATGCAAGGGTTGCAACTTGCGATGCCCTTTCTCACACAAATCAAACTGGACCTTCACAAAGTCATGTTTGGGAACATATCATTTAAGCTCATTACATACATTTTTTTATTTAAAAGAATTTTTCTAAAGAAAATATATTTTTCAACGTAGATCATCGAGTTAGTTAAAAACACAGCTAATCAGTTTCTGTTTTGGTAAGTTAATCTCTCTCTCTCTTTTTTTTTTTTTTTTGTCAGCTTCTTAGTTGTACTTTTCATTCATCAGTTTACTCTCCTAAAATCAAATTTTAAATTTTCAAATGAAAAATCAAAATCAAGACCAATGAAAATTCAGTAGTTAATTATGGCCTTATCTAATAATTTAGGACTTTAGGATTTAAGTAGTTTCGTTTCATTTTATCCTATTGTAAGTTTTATAAGTTTTAATAATATATATTCTTAAAAAAGTTAATACGTTTGACTTTTTTCTTGTAAATATTTAAAAACGACAAATATTGCTGAGGTAGAGAAAATTGAGATTTTACGTGAAATTGAAAAATAAATTAAAATGTAAAAATGTAAAATCATAAAAAGATTTAAATCGTAAAATCGTCTGACTTAATATAAATTATGTCAAATCGATTAACTCATTAAAAATCATAATATCGAAAGATTTTAAGAGTTTAATAGAGATTCTAACTACTTTGACACTATTCTAATTAGAGTTTTTTTCGGAAACGAAACTTATGTCAAAGTTTACTTAGTTTCTTATCTGCTCCCTAATATTAGTTTAATAATACTGTTTTTATATAATATATCAATTGATTCAAATTGGATGTAGCTCGATCAAACTTCTTGGTAAATAGTAAATACACCACAATATATATAAATTTAACATAAAATACATAAACTCTTTTCATAGAACCAACTAGGTGTGCCTTAAAAGAACTTATATGGTATAAATATAAAAATAAATAGTATAAAATGTGGGTTTTATTTAAAAGATGTGATAACTCTTATTTATATATTATATTAATTTTGTGGAATGTAAAATATAAAATATGTATTATAAGAGAATTTTTTTATATTTGTATTAATTTATAAATATGTCAAATAACTTTCTGCGCTTTAATTTGATGAATCATATTTCTAATTTAACTGAGGATTTAGACTATAGAAGTCATCATAATTGAAAGATACATAATCTTATATACTTCAACTATAATTTACAAAATAAAATCAGTAAATAAATGAATATCATTTCTTATAATCAGCGTACCAAGTGTTAAAAAAAATTAGTTATTTTTATTAAAATAGCAAGAAGAGTAGTTCTCAAAGAGCAAAACATATAAATAAATATAAAACATTAACCTATAGGGGGGAACGGCTACATGCATATTGAAAATGTATAGAATATACCTATTAAAAGAAAAGGAAAGAGAATAAATAACTTATTTTTGTTTTTGAAAGAAGGAGAAAGAAAGGAATCTACAGGTGAGTATAAACCATTTGCAAGATCATCATAGTGTGACGAAGGTGAAAGTAAGCTTTCATGATAAATATGGAAGGAGTTTGAAATTGCATCCTCAGTGCCTTCATCAATCAGGGGAACTAAAGCAGCATCGGGATTATTTAAGTCACACAAAACTATGTTATAGTAAAGGAGAAAAGGCGAGAAGAACATCATCTTCGAAAATGTATAGGGGTTTTAAACAAGGAAGATCATATTTAGGAATAAACACTTGGCAAGGAATCAAGGCCAATCTAGTTCAAGATTCAATTACTCGATATTCCTTCATGATCCACACAGCCCAATGAGTTCCCTTATGCTCATAACAAACACATTGAAAATACATATAAAAGTTAAGAAAATTGAAAAGAAATAGCTTATAACGAAAAAGCACTAAGCACCTTTGCTTCTTGTGAAGATTAGTGATGGAAGATCCAGAGAGAGAATGAAGTAGGAACATTTCCTGGAAGAGAAAGCTGCAAAAATACTTATTATTAAGACGTTAGAATGGTAGTTAGGAAACTGTTAATTAGATTTTTGTGCCAAAATTTATTATTCTATTCTACTCCTTATGTATATATATTTTTAAATAATTTCAATTTTAATTAAATTAAATAAAGTTATAATTTTAAGCTTATATGCACTAGTTATTAAATTATTGTTTTGTTACTAGTATCCACTCCATCAATATAACATGTATTAGTATAATAATTTTATTTATACATTAAAATTAGTAATTAAAATAGTTATCGGTATATGATATACATTGAAATATAAAATACATATTAAAAATAAGTTAAATTATATATATATATATATATATATATATATATATATATTTTATATTTCAATATATATTATGGATAGTGGCTGATATACACCTAATATTACTCATATTAGTAAAATTAATGTCTTTTATTCTTACTGTTTAAAAACTATATATGTTTAAATTGATTTATATAAAATGATTTTGTAGTATGTATGACATAAATGACAAAAGTAATAATAATAGTAAAATTACATATGTAACAGATAAAAGTATAATTTAATAAATATATCAATTATATACTTAAAATATTTAAAAAGTTTAAAAGAACATAAATATCAAATTTATATAATACATATAGATTCACAAAATTATTTTTATAAATTTAATTTAGATATATTATTGTTCACGTAAAAAAATTTATCTTAAAAGTTTCTTAATTTAGATTTAATGATATAGGATGAAGTTGAATTGGATGCAAGAAGTTGCAGGAAAAAAGGATAAGGAGGTAAGAAAAAAAATATATCTATCTATTAAAATTAAAATATAAAAAGAAAAAAGTATTTGGAACCCTTATTCTATTAACATGTGACAGTATTTAGAATCGCGTTAAATATCTCTTTTTTATTGATTAATTGATGTCACTGCTAATGTTTTAACCAATCAATGAGTAATTTCAGAAAATATTTTAAATTTTAAAGTTTGAATGGTGAGAATTATACAACAAAAAACAGCAATAATTCAAATTGATTAAACAATTTAAATATCGGATTTGTTTAAATTTTGAATTATAAATTTTTATATTTTTAAAAACAACTATTTTGAATTTGAATAATATATATATTTATATATTATTTTGTATTTATTGCATGATGTGGGAATTGTTTATTCACTATTAATATTCCAAGTCTGTCCACAATTAAACATATTTCAATGCATACTTCATTATTTCTTAAGTAATAAAGATATCTTTCTTTAATTAAGTTTCTAGTTGCAAAACTTATATTTTTATTTTTCTTATACTCTTTTCATTATTTTCTACCCCATTTATTTATTATCATTACTTATATATTTATTTTTCAATTCTAACTGAAAATTTGAATATTTTTCAACATTATAAATGTAATTTTTAAAAATTTTACTTTTTTTCCGATAAATTGTTTAAGCTCTCGACTTAAAAGGAAGATAGAAGTACATCATAAGTACATGCAATGTACATCAAAATACACCAAACAAAACAAACCAAAGACTTCCCCATTAGCACCACAGAAGATCAAACACCCTCAAATAAAAAACTACAACCCAAATAACAAAAACCAAATACTACTGAAAACACACTTGGCTTAGAACCAAAAAGCACTCTCAACCAGCAGATCTAAGACTTCCACATACACATTAGCAAGCAACAATTCAAGTGTAGTTTAGCCAGAAAACTGTCACTCTGAACTGCTTTCACTTGCATACACCCCTCCCACCTTTACACATCACCACTCACACGGTTCACCTATCACTGATCAAACATGGCTGTCAAACTCAGTCACCACTCCTTTGGATTCAAAGGTCTTCACTCTACTATACCGTTTTCATCACGCTGGAAGAGGGCCGCCACTGTTGCAAGCCCCTTCTTAGTACTCGTCGCCAGTGTTTCTCTCTCTCAAACCTCTCTCTATCTAACTCCTCAAATGTCTTACTCCTCACCTCTGCCATCCGTGAAGTACACAACACCTGTCTCAACTCCCCTGTTTTCTGAAGGTCACCTCGTTATTTGACACTCATGTTCTTTGTTGGTCACTTCTGATTCGCCGATAAACTCCGTCTCCAGTTACCCCGTCAACATCTTCTCGCCTCTAACAGCTACACGTCGTCCTTAGCCGATATCACCTCTGCTTCTCCTTTTAAAAGTTTTACCTGAGCCGCACACATAATTTTTTTTCCTAAAAAACAAATGTATACAGCAAAATTTAAAGTACAAACCCTAACTTATGAATTTTTGAACTCTAAAAATTTGATAAATAGTTTAATTAAGTGTTGACTTGTTAAAAAATACATAATTTATTTTTTTTTAATAAAAAAATATTTTTTTCATAAATACATTCAAATGATATAAATTTGATGAAAAATATTTTAAAAAAAACTAATCCAACCAAGCATTAAGTATATTATAATTCAGAATTTTCCTTTTTCAAGTATTGAAGACTCAAAAGAAGTTATGAATTGTACTTTAAAATTGTTGTAATATAAAATATAATAATTTTAGGTGTATATCTATTTTGTTAAATTAAATTTAATCAAGTTATTTATTTAATGCAAAATAGAATATTATTTCGATATTAAATAAAAATTTATTTCGGTGTTATTTTTTACTATTTGACATCAAAATATCTTTTATTTAGCATAAAAATAAATTATTTAATAAGAATTGATTGACTAAAATAGGTGTACATATAATATTATTGTATAAAATATATATTAAAAATATTTAAATAATATATATTTATATATAAATATGGTGGGTAAATTTTAGTGCGAAATTTTTTTTTTTTAATTTTTAAAAAATCTGAATGACCAAATTGTTGAGACGGGTTGGCAAGCTTGGGGCGGCGGGTGCTAACGTGCGCAGTGAACGCGCACAATTATGTTCAGACAAAACAACTCTAATTCGCTGATCTGGCACGCCTTCCATGCTTTTTTTCATCGTTTTGCTGCCACAAATCTTTCTCAATTTCTAACCCCCCTCTCTCTCTCTCTCTGAACTCTGATCCTTCAATACAATTCTTAGTTATTTTGTTTTTTTTTAATCGATTCCCAAATCACAAAAGTTACACACAGACAGTTACAGAGACACCCCACCCCCTTTCAGATTCCCCCCAATTCTCACACAATCTCTTCCTTTTCGCATCTTTTCCCCGCTTTCTGCATCATTTTCTATTTTCTTAACCCCTTTTTAATACAACACTTGAATCTTTCGCGCTTGCGTTTCTGTTTCTGTTTCTGTTTCCTGGTTTCTTCACCACCCTGAAGAAAATTACAATTACCTCAATACAGTGTTGGGTTTTCCAATTCAGGGCATTTTGGGGTTCAGGGTCTGTGATTAGTTTCTGATTGGGCAAGTTTCTGCGTGGTGGGGTTGTGATCACTTTGCAAAGTTTGTTCTTTTAGGGTTTTTTTATTTGATCGAATTTGGGGGAATATGGAATCCAGTCGAAGAGCTGTGGAGTCGTATTGGAGGTCGAGGTTGATCGATTCAGCGACTTCGGATGAAGATAAGGTCACTCCCGTTTACAAATTGGAGGAAATCTGCGATCTTTTGAGGTCATCGCATGTTAGTATTGTGAAGGAGCTTTCAGAGTTTGTGTTGAAAAGACTCGATCATAAGAGCCCAATTGTGAAACAGAAGGTATACACTAAAATTTTGATATTGTTACTGGTTTTCAGTGGTTACGTTTAGTTTGATGAGGTGGATCCAAAGTTTGAATATTTATTGTTTGGAGTAAATATTTTTGTTTTGGAAGAAAAAAATCATGAAGGATTTTATCAAAGCCATGTTAGATGATTTAGGTATCTAACAGGGTAAAGGATGACTTGATAGACTGAGCCTTCGAATTTCTTACTAGCTTCAATTAACTTGGCTAGGGAATGTGTAATTTTTTTTTTTTGTTGCTGATTGAGTAATGTTATTTTGAATATTTATGTATTATTATTTTGATTTGCTTTTTGCTGCAATCCACTGATCTATCTATGTTGTTATAGTTGTTCTTGAAGTTGTGTTATTCTGTGATAGGGTTATGTGTTCTAACTTCTAATTACTAGGAATTTGACTGAGGGATATGAAAGAAAAGGATTATAATGTTTCTGTTGTTAGATACTTGGATGATTGACTTGTTATTTGTCTAAATTCAGTTATGTATACTCAGTTCCTTGTCTTTTCCATTATTATTGGCAGGCTTTAAGATTGATAAAGTATTGCGTTGGGAAATCTGGTGTAGAGTTTAGAAGGGAAATGCAGAGACATTCAGTGGCAGTTCGT
>JASCZI010030222.1:122072-168009 GCA_036250425.1 Stylosanthes scabra
TTTGGTTTCAGGTTCGCATGAAAGCTGTTTGCGTGCTCGAAGCCATGCTTAGAAAGAAGGATGATGATCATTTTTCAGTTGTTTTTACTTACTTCACTGAAAATAGTGATGCAGTGGTGAATTGTTCAGAATCTCCACAATCATCTTTGAGGGAGAAGGCAGTCAGGGTAACTTTGATATTTTAATTTATTGTTTTTTATGGAAGTGTGGATATTGAAATACTTTGAGGCATGTTTTATGCATTTCATACTGTTGTAATTTTTTTTTTCTTAGTCACAAACAGGAGAAATAAATTACCTCATATGCCAGTAACTGAGTGTCATTTGTAATTTTCTTTTGAATAACACTAATGATTATAGCTAATGTCAGCAGAAAAGTTTAAGATCAGCCTTTATAATTTAATTTAATACATTGCCCCTTGATCAACAGGTTCTTGGTCTGCTAGGTGGCCACACAAATAGATCTGGTATTAATTCAGAGAAGGCTGTGAAGACTGAAAGTGCTGCTGCTGCTGCTGTTGCATTGCCTGACTTGATTGACACCGGTGATTCAAATGATAATCTCGAAATGGACAGTACTTCAAAGAATGTACTTGATCAGAATATAGAAAATTTGACATCATCCAGACCTCCTATCGATGATTTACTTGGAGATTTTAGTGGTTCTGTTGGAGCTACTAATGAACCAAAAAATGATGACGACCCTTTTGCCGGTGTGTCATTTCATACAAGTGAGAAGAAAGAACATGCAGCCGATCTCTTCTCTGGGATGGATGTTGGTGGTGATAAACTAGTTGATCATGGAGGTCTTGGGCAGACAAATAGAAGTGATCCCCAACCTTTTGACCTCTTCGCTCCCAATCCCGAGCAAACAAATCATAAAGAGTTTGTTGGTGATTTAATGGGTGGTTTGTCACTAGAGGAAAATACGTCAAGTGCAAATCATAAACCATCCCCCCCTGCGACAACAATGCAATCGGAATCTTTATTTTCAGGTTTAAATAGTCAGGTTCCAGACAATGATTTAGGTGGCAATGGCATGCTGGGTTCCCAGACAGCTGGGTTCAATGTAAATCCCATGTTTCCTACAGGTCAGCTGCCTTATGGTGTGCAGCCCGGTATGATGTTGAACCACCCGTATGCTTCTCAGCCCTTTAATTATGGTGCCATGGGGACTCTGTTGGCTCAGCAGCAACTCCTTGCAACAATGGCTAATTTCCAACACCTTAATAATGCTAACATGCAAAATGCTAGTGCTGCTCAAATGGCTGGACCCAATGGAAGTTCACCTCTACCAGATATATTTCAACCAAATTTCTCAAACCAAACTCCTACCTCACTGATGAACAATTCAAAGAAAGAAGATACTAAAGCCTTTGACTTTATCTCGGTAAGTTTAGATGTAAATCCCTGTGTACCTTTGTTGATTTAATCTCTTTCTTATTTGACAGTATTGAACGAAATTTAATCATTTTGTCATCTTCAGAAACAACACGTTCATTTACAAATGATAAGCTTGAAATAAGAACTCATAATTGAAACATAGAGCGAGAAAAAAAAGAGCGCTGCATGCATAATATCTTGTCTTTGGTCGTCAGTTTAACTTACTAGTAGGATAAGGCTTTGTTATTGTAGTTACTAGTAGGCGCCTTTACCTTGATTGATGCATGAGACTTCCAATTCTGGGGAAAATAAATTGTTGATGTTTTCAGTGGATTATCATTTAATCATTTCTCAGTAAAAGACTTAGATGATTTTGATTCATAATCCTGATTATGTTGTTCCATGCTTTTAGGACCACATTGCTTCTTCCCGTGATTCAAGGAGAGTGATTTGATATATAGATCTCTTGCTTTGCTTTGTTGGAGGATGTATACGGTGTGTTGTTGGATTGGTGTGGCTTTCTGTGGGGAAAAAGTTCAATTTTCTTGCAGTTATGGAAGCATTTCAGGTCATATTCTACATGTCCTTGTTGACAAGAAGACAATAAAATGAGAAACATTTTGGACATGGAAGAAGTTCAAAATTGTCAGTTCCGCATATTTTGGATAGAATTGAACACATGAGAATGTTGTGTAGTGTTATACTTTTTCTTTCCTTGTCTATTTCAATTGAGTATGTAGGTTATAGTTGAGATTTTGCAGTTGTAATTCAGGCCCTAAGAGCAATAAACTTTCTTTTATTTGAGTATGCTTTTAAATTATTTTTAGTCAATTGTATGCATGAGACAGCCAAATAAAATAAACTACTTGCTTGTTATGAGAGCCATTTTGTTATGCAGCATTGCAGCAAATATATATCTGGCTAGAATTGCATTCTTACAAATTTGAACTTAAAAATATATAATTATGAAGAACAAATGAATTATATTCAGTGATAAAAAAGGATAAAAAATTTTATCTCTAGAATTTTCTTTCCATTTTTTGAAAGCATTCTTGGCAGACTGTGTGGTGTTCCAAATTAAGGTAACATTGGACAAGTGCAGAGCTGTAAAGTGGATCTTTAATCAATTATTTGGATTTGGATAAATCAGCATGTGGCATACACTTTTTACATGTAAATAATATGAATATTGTATTGAGAGTTGAGAAAGAATCATGTTCATGAAGTGGTTGGTGGCTGATCTTCTTGATTTTCCAATGACTGCTGACTCATCATCTCTCTAGTTTGTTTTAGTTGCTTTACAACATCCAAACGCTCTGGAGAATAAGAAGAAGGAATCTGAACACACAAAAGCAACCTCCATCAATAGTGTTACATGATCAATTAATAATCACAAGGCAAGCAATTAGTTACCAAGAATGGCATATATTTCTTGATGGCTGCTATTATAGCTGCATGGCCTACTGTTGTTACCTGTTAAACAAAATCACATCCAAAACTTGTAGCTCTATTTGTAAATTTACACATCAAACTTGTCCATAAAAAATCAAACATCTTGTAGATACATTCGCGATAAAATTAGAACAAAAAGCATTAAGTTGCTTACAGGAAGTAGCATCAAGATTGTCATTGGAATTAAGACTATCACATCAGTAAAGGTTCTGGCCAGTCTCCTTCTTTGACTCCTTGAAGCCTTGAAGCCATGTGCTTGCTTCGCAAGTAATTTGAAAGCAACCTTGATGTCCATCAAGAGCAACCTTGTACCCATCCAAAGGTCCTAGTGAGTAGTGTTAGTAAGTAACACATTCCCAAAGATTTTAGCACACTTTCTAAAAGCATGTTGGATTATACAAGTCTTTCTTACCGCGCTTGTCGATGCCAGCTTGGAGCTGTATCTCTTAATAACACTTTCGTGTAGAGGATTTGACTTGTCAATCATGGAAACTTGCTTGGATGATGGTTCCTTGTTTGTTGCCGAAATCGGAGCCTGTGAAGAGTAAATGCAGCTGCTATTTATATAACAAGGCATAAAATTACATTTCTTGTTAAGCAAGATAATGAGTTCCTTAACTTTTACAAGTAGTGTTCTGTTGCATAATTAATATACCTTAGGGAATCCAGAACTGTTTTTCTGAGAATCAATATTTGGAAATCCTTCAAACACCAAAGTTAACTTAGGTCCATTTATGCCTCCAATGTATGATGATGATGTATGGCTATCAGATGCAGCATGCTCCATAATATTTAGTGAATCACTGAAAATCGATCAAATATTATATCATACATATTATTTATATTAAAGATAAGAATGAGTAAACGAATTCAACAAAACCAGCATACCCTGATTTGTCATAAGCAGCCCAGTGATCTTGCAGACAATTGCTTAGCAATCCTTGACTAGAAATGTCGTAACAATATTAATGGTGCAATTAGCACTATTATATTTTGACATATAATTCTGAAAATTAGAAGTTACCAGTGAAGCAAGTATGACAGTGAAGCTGTGTCCAACGATTGTTGAGTCGAGCGATTGAAGTGTGCAAAACCAGAGAAAACATCATAACACACGGTAAAAACAACAGATAATATGATCTCCTTCTCTGCTTGGCGAGCGTTGTGTTTTTGCCTTTTCTGTTTGCAGTTTATTTGGACATATGAAGCATAAAAATCAAGCCATCCTATCTCATCAGTTACTACCTGAAAGATGGTGTAAATCAAAATCACTAACACTTAAATCTCAAATTTTTCAGGTAGGGATAGGCCTTAATAGCAATCCTAAATTCACAGAAACCAACCTCCATGAAGCATTGATAAACTGGTATGCAGGAAAAATCGGGATCAATGGACAGAATCCCACATTCCAAGTAACTTTGGGGGGAAAAAGGCAACGAATAATTAGTATCGGTATCTTGAAGATCGATATGGCTAAAATGAAAAAGACGAGCAAAGAGATCAACCTAAGGAAGTCCTTAACAATTTCATCAAGATCCTTAATTCCCATTGCTGACAAAAATATTCTAGTCCTACTTCCAAGATATGCAAAGAGCCCCAATGTGGCCAAACTATCTGATGGAATCTGTTAAAGGTGCAGTACAAGAAACTACATCAAAGAAGAGTGATTAATATAAATAATCATTGCACCTATGAAACTGGAAGAGACATTGAAAAAGCATGTTCTTATTGTTCGACTCAATTTTCGACGATTCCCTATAGTATGGAAGTTTTAATCATATCCACATATAGTTGTGCATGAGTCTGCAAGTTGACCTTGTGCTGAAAACTTTGCTTGTTTGACATGACGCTTTCTTCAGAGAATGCTTTCTGTAGTTTCTTATGTGCCAAACCAATCCAAAACTCGAGATCCTCGGTTTTTTCACTTGGAAGAATCTTCTTACCGAAATGCGACAAGAAATTAAGTTCAAATCCTGCCTCAGTTGCTAACTGGTGTAGTTTGTCCACTAAAGCCAGGTTGAGTGAAAAATCCATGAGCTTGACCAAAACTTCCTCAAGGCACAAAACAGGCTTCTGGCGGCGGATGCGGCCAGAGCCTAATTTCACCACTGCAGTACAGCAGGTTATAGCCACAATCATACCTGCAATACCGCTGAAAGCTTCTCTATCAGGCTAATTGGGCCTTAGGAAAATCTTAGAAATGAAAATATATAAACCATGGTTTAACATAACTTCTCCAAAAACAAGGTTGTTTGAGGCAAACCTTCCAGCATATTCCACAGACCATTGTTTCAGAAGAGGAATAAAGTATGCTGCCATCTTTGGCATTTCAGTGTCTCGAAACCAGTGCACCAAATCTGGATGCTGCATTCGGAGTTGAAGTTCAATGTGTTCTCCCACCTGATTTGTTAAAGGGTTCAAACTGAAACATGGGAGAGGAAAAGCAACTCAGGTTTGAGCAAAGCTTCTACATATGTATTGAGCATATATACTCTTACTTTCTCTTAACTTCCAAAATGATAATTATAATTAGTTATTCTGCACAAGTAATCAAATAATCATTCTTTGTTTCATACATAATGCTAATAGTTAATGCAATGATTTTTCCAATCTTGGAAAGCTTATGAAAATATTACTTGTTACTTACTCTTAATCACATATCTATGTTATTTCTAAAGTATGCTAGAGAAAACTCTAGAAACTTACATCTCCCTAACAGGGGAAAATTCGTTGTGTCGTTCTTGTGATAGCAATATCTCCAAATCGATTGCGGTTTTCATCAAAGCATAAACTGCAACCTGTGTAAGAATGCTGTCAGTTTTTGTTTTGTAATTAAATAGTAGCACATTTCATCATCAAAGAATACTTTGTTGCATAACCTGGTAAGCAATTCGCCTATGCCATTCATGCACATCTTTTCCAATCCAAGCCATAGAGAGTTCCGGACCGCATCTTGCGAGTCCAAGGGACTCAACAGCTTTAGAAAAGCTCCTAGCTGACTCATGCAATACCGAAACAACGTAATCCACTCTATTAAACTCTACTGCCTCAGTACTACCTGATGGAACATCAGTAACCTCCACTATTTCGTCGCTCTGATCAGTACAAGAAAAATGAGTAGTCTTAACCGATTCTGCGAGCGGTGACCATGCCCTTAAGGATGTGTAATATCTAGACAAGGATCCAACTAACAGGCTATTATTCAAAGAGCACTCTACTTTGTTCAACTTGGCATGTTGTAGGGCATAGAAAGTTAAATTCTTTCTGATATTTAATCCCAAGGATCTGCAGTTAGATATGAACTTTCTTGAACTTGTAGATTTGCAATATTAGAAATGCATAAAGAATAATGAAATCATATACATCGGCAAGAAAGGGCATTACTTTGATATTAGAGACTCAATTTGCAGCTCATAATCAAAACCCATATAATAGTTTAGTTATTATTTTCCATATAACTTGCACAAAAACTTCTATTTTACAATAAATATCAAAACCAATTTCAAGGAACACTTCAACTTCACATCATTATGCAATGTGTCTAATATACAATTAAGAATAAGATATGATTTAGAAAAGCATATGATAACAATAAAGTAATAAAACATAAAGGAGGAAAGGGAGCTTACAAGTGATGAAACAGCTGATGCTGCATACTGAGGGGTGTAGCCATAGAAGATGCAAAATGGAAAACCAAAGAAAAATAGTAGAAGTAAATACATAAAGGAAGAAAACAAAACACCACCCTTCTTTAGAGAGCTATAAATAAATAAATGCAAGGACTAAAGCGATGTCATCGAGGCACATAAAGAAAGAGAGATAAGTAGGTACAAATAAAAAAGTAAAGAAATAAATAAATAACAACTTTGCTTACAGGTACAACAAGAAAAGACAGAGTTTGAACTTTGAAACATACCTTATGCTGTTATTACAAATTCCCTTTGGATATAACTCCCCACGTTTAACCTTTTTACTTAGCTAATTCTTTTTAGTAACCAGTAACCTTGTGATAATCATAGGATTTATATGGGAACTATGAACATGTTTTCAGACTCAAACACCATTTGGACTTTGGTGTCAATCACTATTCCAATTCAATGACTTTGTAGCTTTCCTTTTTAAGAGTATGCATTCTTTTTTCCCTTCTTTCTTACTCCACATCAAATCAAACTCATATCTTTATGACAAAAGAAAAAATTCTTTATCAAATATATGAATCATCTCTATTGAAGCTTCACTTCCTATCCCCGAAAATGGAAATAAAAAAAAAAAATCTACTTGCAAGAAATATTTAGTAAATCAGATCATGTAATTGTCTTTGTATTAAATGGTGATAAAATTGCAGCAACTCAATAATCCTAACCTTATTTCATATTGGATTTCAATTGTGCAAATAATTCTACTACCTCTAACAACAAATATTGACCTGATAAATTACAAACTGGTGTATTCAACAAAATTGTTCTTAACTTTGAAGTACAAAATTGATACTCAGAAAAGAGATATATCATTTGCCTTTCACTCACTACATTTGTTTTTAGGAGCAAGATCCTCAAATCAACTACCACTTTGCATTAACCAGATAAACTCT
The DNA here is from genome assembly GCA_036250425.1 of Stylosanthes scabra. NCBI lineage: Eukaryota > Viridiplantae > Streptophyta > Magnoliopsida > Fabales > Fabaceae > Stylosanthes > Stylosanthes scabra. The sequence goes on from JASCZI010030222.1 coordinate 129,498, forward strand.
TTGCCATCAATTTTTGTTCCCTGCCACACTCTCTTCGGGACAACATTGCTAACTCAAAGGTTTATCCTCTAGTGTGAAACTTTCACATGAGAGGAATTGAATGACAAACTAAAGAATGACATTACCAAACTTATCCCAAAAGTAATATACATTGTTAAATCTTTGTGTTCTTTCAATTATCAATCCTCTCAGTGGGTTTCCCTTCAGGAGTTACTCCACTTCTTTCCTTGAAACCAAGTTCTCCCAAGTCTTGCTTAGCCATCAAGTTCCTGTAAGAAGCCAATGAATAAGAACCATGTATACCAAAAATAACTCTAACAGTAACGATGTATCAACAATATACGCCCACTACGGAAACACATAAAGATGCCCAATAGAAATTTCATAACATCGATCACTCTGTTTCTTTAGGCCCAAAACTGCTAGCTCACTCAAACATATCACACTCAACTTTAGAATGATTATTCCAAATCCGCTGAAGGTGATTTCTTTTAGAATGCCACGCACTTAGCCACACCACAAAATTGAGTTCCAAGAGAGAAGAGAAACAGGGCAATAAAAACATTCAAACTTATGCTAATCCACACAAAGAAAAATACTACGGCCAATAAAATATGATATTGTAAATACAGAAAAGTGAAACTCACTTTTCCATTCGACACTGCAAGTACTTTTTCGAGAATTCCCTGCATTTTTCAGACTGGTGACCCACAGTTTTCAGACAACCCAAATATTCTTTCTTCTCCTGAAACAAACGCAACACACATACACACACAATTGATGAGAAACAGTGTATCCCACTAAGAAGTCCATGTAAACATCTTCCTAATAACCAAACAAGGGAAGAATTAATTACTTTCTATGATATTGATTGTTTGATTGTATCAATATTTTAGTTCATTCATTTAGCATTCACAAAAACATTTACTCATAACGAAATTGAAGTATAATGATAGATATAATATAGGTTAAGATTGAGAAAGTAAGATTAAAAGCATTACCAGGTCACATAAATGCATGTGGTCTAATGGGAAAATACCCTTTTCAGGAGGCACTGGACGGAGTCCTCTATTGCCACCAAATGCGCCACCTATTATATCAAACCAACTATCAATCATTTTCTTCACTATTTCACCAAAGAATAGATACATGAAAAATTCCTCAAGAGCTTCAATTTTAATCCAGCTAGTCTAGTGCTTATATAAATCACTTAAACCCTAAGAAATAATAACAATAATAAACTTGGTGAAGAATAGAATAAGCAAATGGTACCTGCACTCATTTGTTGGAATCGGAGAGAGAGGGGTTTTGAATTGGGGGTGGAATTTGGAGACTGTTATTCACTGTTGAGCGTGGGAGCTCCGATTGCTGGATTTATCGCCACTCCACAGTCTTGTCTCTTGTGTGTTTTATGGGATTGCAGATTACCCTTATGTCCGTTTCTATTGCTTTGCTTTGCTCATTTTGAGAAGTATATAGTGTTAGTGAGGATATATTAGTCTTTTCATTAATAAAATTTCTATATATATATATATATAAAAACTGTGCTTCACTGAGCTGAAACTGAAAGCCTGAAACACGAATGCGAAGAAGAAACGCACATGGCACTTGTCAAACCTCCATCAACACCTCATGCCTATGCATGCTTCCTCAATCACTCTCGCCGTTTTTGCTGTGCCACACTGCAAAACGACGTCGTTTCCTCCCTCCCGACTCTTGAACCCTCAAACGACGCCGATTCACTCTCCCGCATCCTCCTCACACACCACAACCCTTTCCATGCCGCCGAATCCTCCCTCCAACTCCACGGCGTCACCATCACCCCTCACCTCCTCTCCCAAACCCTCCTCCGCCTCCGCCACCATTCCAAGATCGCATTCTCCCTCTTCACCTACGCCAAGTCCCTCCCTAACCCTCCCCTCACCACCGCCTCTTACAACCTCCTCATCGACGCCATGGCCAAGGTCCGCCAATTCGATGTAGCATGGCAGCTCATCGTCGACATGGACCGCCGCAGCCTCACCCCGACTCCCGACACCTTCTTGCTCCTCATCCGCCGGCTCGTCGCCGCCGGCCTCACTCGCCAGGCGATTCGCGCTTTCGATGACATTGATGCCTTCTCGGAGAAGAAAGTTAGTTCCGAAGAATTTTGCCTCCTTCTTGACACGCTCTGTAAGTACGGCTATGCAAAAGTCGCTGTTGAAATTTTCAATAAAAACTTGCACAGGTTTAAGCCCGATGTGAAGATTTACACTGTTCTGATCTATGGTTGGTGTAAATTAGGTAGAATTCGAAAGGCTAGAGAGCTGTTTAGTGAGATGGTAGATAAAGGTGTTGAGCCTAATCTTGTTACTTATAATGTGTTGTTGAATGGGATTTGTAGAAGAGCAAGTCTTCATCCTGAAGATAGGTTTGACCGGACTATAAGGGAAGCAGACCAGGTGTTCGATGAAATGCGTAGCAAAGGGATTGAGCCTGATGTGACTAGCTTTTCTATTGTGCTTCATGTTTATAGCAGGGGTCATAAGCCGCAGTTATCAGTTGATAAGTTGAGGTTGATGAAGGAGAAAGGGATTTGTCCGACGGTGGCGACCTATACTTCGGTGATCAAGTGTTTGTGTTCGTGTGGGTGGCTTGAAGATGCTGAGGCTTTGATTGATGAGATGATGGAGAATGGAGTGACTCCAAATGCTGCTACATACAATTGCTTCTTTAAGGAATATAGAGGGAGAAAGGATGCTGATGGTGCTTTGAAGTTCTTTAAGAAGATGAAGAGTGACGGTTTGTGTTTGCCAACTTCACACACGTATGGCATTCTGATTAGGATGTTTTTGGATCTGAATAAAATTGGGGTTGTGGAAGAGTTATGGAATGATATGAAGGAGACTGGGTTAGGACCAGATTTGGATATGTATACCGTTTTAATTCATGGGCTATGTGCGAAACAGCGATGGAGGGAGGCTTGCCATTATTTTGTTGAGATGATAGAGAAAGGCTTTCTTCCTCAGAAAGTTACTTTTGAGACCCTTTACAGAGGTCTAATACAGGCTGATATGTTGAGAACTTGGCGGAGATTGAAGAAGAAGCTTGATGAAGAATCCATAACATTTGGTTCGGAGTTTGAAGAATATCAATTAAAGCCATATAGGAGATAAGCTATTGCAAATAAAGTAAACATGTACAATTAGGCATGATTGTTTCAAAACTTAAACACAGCCACACTGAGATCAAGAATAATATACACATTTACTATTGCTTTTGATGATGTATTTAATATTTATACATATTTGTAGTTGCCTCTAACCTCTAATCTCTCAAATATTTGGTAAATAAGCTAAAAACGCATTGCTGTATCCTTAACTCACTATTCCTAATCCTAAGTAATAATCTTGGATATAGATATACTATCTTTCATGCCCTTGCCAACTGCAAGAAAAAGGCACAAAAAAGAAATACAAGGTTCAATTAATCAGTGTTGTTCTACTGGATTTGAATATGAATCTGTATGAGGATCTGATACAACAAAACATTCAGTGTTGTGAGAACAAAAATCGAGCTTTCTGCTTGACCTCTGTGCACAAGGGTGCTGAATGATTACTAGAACTTCATCTTTGGAGCTTTCATAATGGGAATTAGAAGTTGGCTACACAAACACAATGATTGTGTTAGTAAAAGATGGATGAAGTAAAACATCATAATCTTTGTTGGTCATTATGGTGGAAGAGTTTAGGAGTATAAATCCCTTTAGTTATCTTAGTTGATTAAGCCATTGCCTGTTAAAGGAATTTTTTGTTGGAATATCCCACTTTCTTAGTAATTCTTTTCAGTTGAATAAAATCTTTATTTTTGATAAAATTGAATTAAATTTAGAAAAAACACTCTTCAATTTTCTATGTTTCAAGTAGCAGCACTTACCACCCCAATGTGCCATTCATGACTACTAAATTCTTTAAAAGTTGCTGCATCCATTTCCTGCACAATAGTGTACTCAGTACAATTAAAAACAGGACATTATTCTATTAACTATAACAACGAAATAATAACTTTTTAATTGGCATTCTTGATCTCAGTAATGTGAATATAGATAACTTACAATACTGTAGATGGGAGGCACCAGAGTCTCGCCTTCACATTTTGTTGCGGGCATAACAGAGAAGTGTGGTGCCAAATCTTGTGACCTGAAAATCCATCTGCAGTTAAAGAAAAAGATAGATAGTTTTATGTTAGCAATGGGATCATAAATTATGAAGAGTATTCTAGTATTGTGTGCTAAAATGATGATAAATTTTGTACTGTTCAGATAATTGAAGTGTTATTGTATCTTAAGAATGCATACCCTATGTACAAAAAGATACAGAGTTGCACCCACTCTCTGATTAATAAGCGAATCCAGTAATTCTCTGAAGAGGTATCCATATTCATGCATATCTGTAATTAATAACCTTGTCAAAATCACTTTTATATTCATAACATGTATGTGAGTTTATGAAGTGAAACACAAATATACCACAATTTCTGCCGTAGCTACTATCTGCATTGCACCCTGAAACTTCCTGTACAAAGCAAAGGAAAGCATGTCTATAATTAAATCTAGTTTCTTATATCTTATAACAAGGGCTAAGGTATATATATGATATGATATTATATTTGAGAAGAAATTAGTCACAATAAACACTTTTAATTAAGATACTTGACACTTACTTGAACATTGTGTACTTCTTATACACAGCATCATGCATTGTATGAACATCTTCATTTTCTATAAAGCTCAATTGTTCTCGCAGCACTAGCAGGTTTTGGGAGATATGATGGAAAATCACATAGAACGAAATAAAATAATTTAGAAGTAGAAGTACCTGCAGATTTGGTCAATTACAAAATTCAAGTTAGCAATTAGCATAATTAAAACTCACAAACATATAAATTTACATAATGAACTGCCAATTGAGTTAAAACAGATAAGAGACTCACAGTGAAGTATGGCACAGAAGCCTTGTGGCCAACTAGAGTCAAGTAAAACACACACGCCAGTGCCGCAGTTGTACGCCGTTCATTTAGAGAAAGACGCTCACACATGATGCAGTAACCATGAGATATGAGCAAAAAGGAGACAAAAGCAGCTGTCTGAAACAGCACCCCAGTTACATACACCCCAAATGACATCCATAAAGAACATGCTTGAAAATTGTAGCATGGATACCTGCAAGAATTGTATCACAAAAAACTAACTTAAATCTTTGAAATTCAGTTACTAGGATAATAATATTTTCTATCAATCCACTCTCTTTGTTTGGTTGATACTTGATACTCACGCCACTAGCATGGAACATGATTACATGAATTTATCCCTAGAACTATATATCAATCAAGATAATATATGTTTGTTTATCTATTGAAATAGAAAGGAACAGAGAAGAAATAATTAAACTAGTCCAACATTTACCAGAAGAGAAAGGATAGCATGAGCTGCAATGCTTTCATCAATGGAACCGAAGTAAGAGTCCATTGTAACTTATTGCACTGCTGTAACAAATAACATCATGAAAAGAAAGCAGTCACAAACCGCTGAAAAAGTAAACAAATAAATAAATAAATAAAATCACCTTTTACCGGAAACTATTCACAGAGCAGAAAAATAACAAAGTTTAGATAATGAAAATGAGAAAATATTGATAACCAACTAAAATCGGCCAAGCCAGCTTTTTTTATAAAAGAAAGTCTAGCTAATATTATTAATATTATTATTAATATTAGGGATACAATAGAAAGTCAATATTAATTTTTTTTTTTTTTTACCACCCACTATTTCCCTAATTACACTCCGTAACATTACTCTTTTCGAAAAGAGAAAATTCAAAATCTAAATAAATAGAACATTCAATTTAAGTTATTGATTTATGTTGGTTGAATTTTTATTGATTACCTATCATTGTTGAGCTAAAATAATTATATTTTTTAACAAAAAAAAAGGGATCAAAGTTTGAACAGCGAGACAGAGTTGAAGCAACCTAAACTGGAAACTAAAGTGCATCACTATGATCATAAAAACAGTAAATGATAGAATTCAATGAAGCGTTTTCTTTCAACACAAAGACAATTTCTCCTCATTCATCATCCGAAATTCCAAAAGCTAAATGAAACTGCGAAAGAAGAGACGAAGCATTGAAAAAGAATTGAATAGCTGCGTTGGAAATGGAGGAACCTGAGAATGGCGATTCCTGAAAGTGTAAGCTGTCCAAGAGCATGCAGAGACGAACCAGATCGATAGGAACGTCAGGTACAGCGTCGGAACCGCACGAAACGAGTCGTCCAATCTGACGCCGGAAGTGCCGCTGGAGTTCGCCATTTTGTTGCCGGAACTGTTTGTTTTCTGCCGGCGGCGAAGGTTCTCCGATTTCGGGTATTTGTTATGTTATTATTTAGTGGTTGCAAGTTGTAACTGTTTTAAGTGTTTTTTGTGTTGAAACTTGAAAGCAGCTTCTTCAGTTCTTGGTGAGTTGTTTTGGGAGCAATTTATACGCCGGCGAGTTGCACACGTCTCAAACGTGGAGACCTGCCACCTTTCCATTTCAAATGTGCCAAAACTCTAAACTCTATTTTATTTTTTAAACCTTATTTTTTTCACATTTTTTTTAATTAAAACTAATAGAAATAGATTATGCTATAAAGAAAAATAAAATATTTACATGTACCCTATATACTTTATACAAACTTTTTCTTTTTCTTCTATTTTAATTTTTGTGTTAACATATACTGTTTATGTGTTATAGATAACTATATTTATACTATCATATATTATATTAATATATTTTGTGAATTTTTATGTACTGATGTTTACATTTTTCATATTATAAATGTGACGTATGAAGATATACATTAATACATGTAGTATTATCGAAAAAATTAGAAATTCAATATAAAAATACTAAGTAACCAAATATTTTATTTAGCGATGATAATGATTTTTAATGAGATTAAATAATTAAATTTAATTAATAAAAAGGCACTAAATATATATACATGCACATTAAAATAGAAGTAATTTAGTTTCGATTCTTCCATAAAATTAGGTCTATAATTAAATTTATGATTTAGGACTACAAATTATTTTTCATATCAATATTTTACTTTTATTTTAAAAAATAATTTAAAAGCCTAAATCATAAACCTAATTATGAGTTTAATTTCTATATAAAAAAAATTTTACATTTTTAATATTTTTTAAAAAATATTTATTATTAAATTTTTATCCTTTTAAATATTAACCATATCATTAGATTCATAAGTCTTTTTATCACAACTCTATTGATATTGTTTTTAACTTAATTTTAATGCACATACGCACAATTGAAATCGTTTTATAGATAAATTTATCTTAGTAAAAGAAAACAAAGTTATTATGTTTAGTATGTACCACGCAGTAGAAATAATAAAATCTTTAAATACACTTCCACTAAGTTGAACAATGTCTATGTGGTATTGTCATATTGTGGTGTATCATAATTGCGTAACTAATTATGATTTATATTCTTTCAAATTTTAGTCAGAGAAAGAGTAAAATTTGTCTTTAATAATTAATACCCACTTTTGTATATACAAATATGATTACTATTTTGAATGCACTTAGAAATTATTTAGTTAAAGTAGTACGTGACCGCCTTTGTTGGTGCAAAACCATGATAAGTTGATAACTTGCCATAATGCCATAAAATTTGATGGGTAGCATCTGTTGATTTTGTTTAATTAATTAATTAAAGCTTGGCCACATGTTATTTATTGTGTCTAAATATTTGCATTAGTAATAAAATGCAAAGTTGATGGGCCCTGTTTTAGGGAAAGAAAGTGGGTGGTTGTAACTATCTTAATTCTTAAGTGCAAAATGGAGTCATGCACCAAAACCACTCCGTCATTAATCTTATGATGATGATCAAGCTACATATACATCAAACATATATACATATATTAAAATATAAAATAATATATATAAATACCATTTACTTTTATGGATAATAAAGTCATATTTCAAAGACTCTTAGCATAACTACATGGCAATAATATTATATATGCGTTGAAGAAGACGTGAAGGGCACTTCAAAGTTCTTCGCTATCTATCTAATTTTGTGGAATTTGCACTTGATTAAACATGTAACCATAAATGAAGTTCCTTGCCCCTTTTATTAGTTTCAATTAGAATTAGTGTTAATACTTAGTTTTCCAAAATACCATTCTTATCATAGTAAAAAAATAAAATAAAATAAAATAAAATAATAATAATAATAATAATAATAATAATAATAACAATTAAAAGAAAATAGAAAAAGAGAGAGAGAGAGAAAGTAAAGGTGTTGGGGAGAATAGTCACCAAATCATTATAGAAAGAAGTGATGTTGGTAATGCATTTGACCAACTAATTTGTAAATTCTATGCAAGGGGCATGTTGACTTTGATCTAATGCGTCAAAAGCACTATTCTAATTTATCTATTTATTATTTTTGCAATTTTATTTTAGAACTTTAGAATGTAGCAAAAATAGTATTGAGATGGTAGATGAAGGTGGTCATCAGAATGAAAACAAAGACTTTAGGTAATCAAACTCACTAACAAAACTACTTTCCTTCACATCCTATCCAATCAAATGCATCAACATCTTTCTTTTTTTTTTATCTATATATTTGAATTATTAAAGAATTTCTTGATCTCAACTCATATATACGGTTAGTGTAAAAAAAAAAATGTTTTCAAAGCTCAATTCATTAATGTTTCTTTATTTTGAACCAATAATTCTATTTGCACACCAAAATCAGCCACCAAATCAGCTATCAATGTATAATACATATTGAAATATAAAATAAATGTATAATTTACTTAATTTTTAGTATATATTTAGTATTTCAATTCATATTATTCACTAGTGGCTACTTTTGATAGCTGATTTTAGTGTACACCTAGTATTACTTAATTTGAACAATGCTAAAGATTGCTTGAAATTGAACACCCCCTTTCCCGTCCCCAAAAACATATTCCGTACTTCATATTCAATCATTGATGATTGCTTCAATTTTGGAAATAAAAGTAAAAAAAAATAATATATGTTTTTTTTCCCTTGGATACATAGCATTTTTCTAAGAAAAAATTGAAAACAATAAAGATATTTCTTTGTACCCCTTCTTTTATCAAAGATAATTCATTCCATTCCATTTTTTTTTATTCAAAAGTTTAGGTAAGTTGGGTCCCCACTTATAGATCACATATCAACAAGATCCTCACATTGGCAGCGTGGTTCGAACTTACGACTTTGTGGGTTATGAGCTAATCCGTTACCGAATGGACCAATCTTTGTTGGCTTTAATTCCATTCCATAATCTATGCACATCACTTTTTTTCCTTCTAATAAAATATCATCATTTTTTTGTTTGCAAAATCATCATTATTTCATGTTTTTTTTTTGGCTGGAACAATTTTTTTTGTTTGTCAGAATTGTTTCAGTTTTTGTAAGTGATTTTTTTTTAATCTAAAGGGTTTCCATTTTTTCTGCGTACTTATAGTTTGGGCCTATGATCTGATTCCATGGGGCCTTTATTATTTTTTTTATATGGAATTGGGCTAAACGGTTTCTGTTAAGTAATGCATGTGTATTACCAAATAAAAGTAAAAGAAATACACCAAAAAAAAAAGTAAAAGAAAAAACACCAAAAACAAGAGAAGAAAAACATAGTTAACCAAAAAAAATTGAAAGAAAATCGTCTGAGCAAAAAAAAAAAAAAAAAAGCCAAATTTGTTATAACTTATTAACTTTAATTTTTATAAGGGATAAATATTTTTTTTATTAAAGTTGTTGCTGAAAATAAAAATCTTTCCAAAATATTTTTTTTTCAAATTTGTCCCTAAAATTTTTAAATCGTTTTTTGTCCACAAAGCATACTACTAAGATTATTTTACTCATAGAATTGTTAAAAAAATTAATTAAATAACACTTGTTTTTGGAAATGAATCTAGAAATTTCCATATATATAACATTTTTAATAGCAGCTTGTTAAGTAAATGACAAAATATTTCAAACGTGTTGCGTTGGCAATAGTAAATTGCTGTTGATGATATATATATAATTGTTTAAATACATTATTATTGTGTGCATGAAGTACAGTATACATGTTGACCAACTTCTACAATTATTTTCAGAACAAGTACATACAGATCAAAATGATCTTGTTAATATGACATCTTAAAATCTAAATAATTAAGAAGATTCTTTTGAAATAAAGAAAACTACAGCTTATCGATCACCACTACGTAAAGATATAGTTGCTCAAATTTGTCAATTTCAAAAAGACATAATTAATAGGTATAACATCAAAGAAAGACCATTGGTCAAATACTACTACTTCCAAATATTTAAAATATGATATTACTAAACCTACACCTATTTTAATAAATTAAGTTATTATTTATATATTAAATAGAAAAATATTTTGGTATTAAATAATATAAAAGAAAAAACAGCACCGAAATATAATTTGACATCGAAATAATCTTCTAATTAGCATAAAATAAAAAATTTAGTTAGATTTAATAGATTAAAATAAATATACATATAAAATTATTATTAAAATAATAAAAAAATAATTATATCTTTAATAATATTTAGCATACCTCCCCCAAAAAAATATTCAGCATATGATACTAATTTCTTGGTTAACACCATAAAATTTCCCTTTACTATATATATAAAAGCAAATGCACTCTGGAAAATAGTTTTTTTTCTTTTATTTTAATTTTTCAGTTTTATGGTAATTTGGTGGGGAAGCTAGGCATTGAAATTTCGATAAAGACATATTTGTATGTAACTCTAGATTCATATATACTTTATAATAAAATAGCACCAATAACGAATTAACCAATCAGAAAAAATAGAATAAGAGACAATCCAATCGATCATTTTCGTGATTATTCCAATATAATAAGTTTCAATAATACTCACCGCCAAAACTATTAAGATATTAGTGATCGAGATATTGTTTTAGTCATTGTCTTTGTCTTTGTAAATTATTTTTGTTAGACATTGTCTTTGTTAACAATATATATATATAGTATCTTTTAGAGAGAAAACCATTATAAAACCACCATTAATAACTACACGTGCATGTATACCAAGCTAACAACTTATTAGAGTAAAGTATTTATATTCATATCAAACCCAAAAATTATAAAATTCCTAATATCGAATTATAAAATTAGTTTTTGAAAAATTTATATTTTATACGAGAAGCACATAAATAGCCCTATATTTTATTTATATTACAATAAAAAATAATAAATATATTAAATGTAATGAAGGTTGTACACTCTGCAACTCATATGAGAACAGATGAACTTAAAGTTTTTCTAAGGAAGCATGAACCCAATTATAGTACACTACACTCATAATATATATACATGTCCTAAATACAATAATACAAGAATACTAGACTAAGTATTTTATATACTTAACACTTTCCCTCAAGCTTAGGTAGGGGTGAACACAACCTAAACTTGTCCCTAAACCGTTGAAACAGTTCCAAGGAGAGAGGTTTGGTCATTATATCTGCTATTTGATCTTGAGCAATAATGTGCACCACATAAAGTTGTTTCTGATTCACTAGATCTCTTATGAAATGGAGATCTGTTTCAAGATGTTTAGAGCGAGCATGCAAGATTGGGTTAGCAGATAAGTGACAACTACTAAGGTTATCACAATATATGGTAGGAGAAACTGGTTGAGGCACCCCAAGCTCCTTCAGCAGCATCCGAATTCCCATAATCTCTGTTTGAGCTGTTGCTATAGCTCTATATTCTGCTTCAGTGCTTGATCTACTCACTTTAGTCTGTTTACTGCATTTCCAGGATATCAAATTGGCTCCCATGTAAACACAATATCCAGAAGTGCTCCTTCTATCATCCAAATCTAATGCCCAGTCAGCATCTGCAAAGAATTAATTTATAATCAGAACAGCTGCTAAAACTCATGCCATAATCAAGTGTACCTTGTAAGTATCTCAATATCCTCTTCACGGCCTTCCAATGTTCTAAGGTAGGTTTCTACATGAATTGTGAACACTTATTCACTGAAAAAGAGATGTCAGGTCTGGTTATACATAGATATTGTAATGCACCAACTATGCTCCTATATGTTCTAGGATCATCAAAAAATTCTGAGTCATTTGCATGTAGTTTTAGATTAGCTATCATAGGAGTGGGCATTGGTTTAGATTCAATCATTCTCACTTTTTGCAAGATGTCCTTTGCATAATTTCCCTGTTTCAGTACCAATTTATTTGCAGCAGGGTATTCTACCTCTAAACCTAAGAAATAATTCAGTTTCCCTAGATCTTTTAAGGAGAAGACAGCATTTAATTTGTTAATGATATGTTGTATCACAGTGGCATTTGATCCAGTGATAATTATATCATCAACATACACTAATAAGTATGTAATATCAGAAGTAGTCTTTCTAATAAATAGAGCAACATCATGTACGGTATTTCTAAAACCATAAGTCTGTAAAATTTGTGCTAAAGTGGTATACCAAGCTCTTGGAGCTTGTTTAAGACCATATATGGCCTTATAAAGTTTACAAACTTTGGTAGGATCTTGGGTTTCATAACCCGGAGGCTGCATCATATAAACAAGGTCAGTAAGTTTACCATTTAGGAAAGCATTGTCAAAATCAAATTGTCTTAGAGGCCACCCTTGTGTAAGTGCTATGCTAATCACTAATCTAATGGTTGTTGGTCTAACTACTGGACTGTATACATTCTCATAATTAATACCTTCCTTTTGTTGAAAGCCTTTGGCCACTAGCCTAGCTTTATACCTCACTATTTCCCCTTTTGGATTTTTCTTCATAGCAAAAACCCACTTACAGTTAACTATAGTTGTGTTAGTTGGGGGGTCTAGTAGAGTCCAAGTTTGATTTTTTAGTAAAGCATGATATTCTTTATCCATTGCTTCTTTCCAATGTGCAGTTTTTAGAGCTTGTGTAACAGTTTTAGGTGTATTAAGCATGAGGTCTTTATTAGAAGTAGAAGCAGATAGTAAAGAGATCGGTTTGATGTTACCGGTTTTAGAACGAGTCTGCATTTGATGAGTGTTAGTTGATGTAGTAGTTGGTTGTGCAATTGGCAGAACTATTTCTATGCCACTGATAGGAATTGTCTTTGGTGCAGGGGTTTCTTTGGCAGGACTCTCCTTAGAAGTTGGTATAGGAGACTGTGATGAAGATTCTTCTTTATCTGCACTAGGAGGATTTGTAGATGATACAATCTGCTATCCTTATTCAAGCATTTGTATCCACTATGATGTGGATCATATCCTAAAAAGATACATGGCTGACTTTTATAGTCAAATTTAAATTTGTTGTAAGGTCTTAGATGTGGGTAACATGCGCATCCAAATACTCTTAGAAGACTGTAATCAGGTGGTCTTCCAAATAAGACCTCAAATGGCGTTTTCATATGTAGGACAGGTGTGGGAATCCTGTTAATTAGATATACAGCAGAAGTGAAGGCAGCATCCCAAAAAACCAAAGGTAATGAGGCAGTGGCCAAGAGTGATAGGCCTGTTTCTGTGATGTGCCTATGTTTCCTCTCTATACTCCCTTGTTGTTGGTGAGTATAGGGACAGGATAATCTATGTTGAATACCATTAGCATTTAAATACTTTGTAAAGGCAGCAGAGGTAAATTCCCCACCATTATCTGTTTGTAAAGCCTTTATTGTTTTCCCTGTCTGATTTTCAATAAAAACTTTGTATCCTTGAAAGCAAATTAAGGATTGTGACTTATGTGTTAGTAAATAAAGACAAACAAATTTGGAATACCCATCCATGAAGCTTATATAGTATTTAAAACTAGTTTTTGATGTAAAAGGGGCTGGTCCCCAAATATCAGCATATACAATCTGTAAAGGTTCAAAATAGATAGTAGTTGAACTTTGAAAAGGAAGTTGGTGCATGTTGGAGATAGTGTAGATTTCACAGAATTTCTGATTTGCATTAAGTTGGTTATAGGGTATATTACATAATCTCATAACATGTGAAACAAAATTTATATTGCTATGACCAAGACGTTTGTGCCAAAGTTCAAAAGAATTGTTTAGCTTTCTCTTAGCAATATAAGTCTGTGGTAGCTCAGAATTTAAAGTTTATGTTGTTGTTTTAGGAGATAAAGACTCAATGGTAGTGAAAGCAGAATTTCTCAAAGAAGTATCATTATGAGGTATAATAAATCTAGAATCAACCGAAATAGCATCTTTATTCAAATCACTAGAATTACTAGTATTGGAATTACATTGTCCGGAAACATGGAAACAAGTATTCTTATTGGAATTCAAAGTAGTACTATTAGGAAAATGTTTAGAAGATGATACTGAATGGTTTTTGATAGTAGCAGCTTGAGTAGGAACCAGATCATCAAAATAGTAGAGACCCGCTTTAGTTTTGCCTCTGAGAAGAATTGCCTTGGTAGCCTGGTCACGAATAACACAAAAGTTAGGCCAAAATTCAAAGAAAACAGAATTGTCAGAGGCAAATTTAGATACACTAAGAAAATTTTGAGAGATAGCTGGCACATGTAACAAATTTGTGAGTTTAAAAAGAACTTTTTGTTGTTTGTTTGTCAATAAAGATGAGCCAGAAGAAAGAACTGATACTCCCTGTCCATTACCAACGAAGAGTTGTTCTAGGCCTTGTGTACTGTCTGAATGTTGAAGGAGATTCGAGTGTTCAGCAATCACATGGTGCGTTGCCCCAGAATCAGCATACCAAGATGCTTCTGATGGTGCAGAACTGGTAGTGTAGTAGGTCTTGGGTTGGTGGAAATAGGTGTTTGGTGGTGGAGGTTGGGTGTTTGAATAGGGTATTTGGTTGGAAGAGTTCTGAGGTGGGCTTTAGAAGTGGGGATCAAATCTATGGTAACATGTTTACACAGCATGTCCAATGCGTCCACACAATTGGCATTGAGGGCGAGAATTAGGAAATCTTCCACCCCTGCCATTTCTGCCTCCTCTATTGCTCCTTCCATCGTTTCCTCTCCCTGAGGATTGTCCTTGTTCAGATGATGCTTGTGCAACATGGGCGACTGCAATTGAAGACTGATTTTTCTTATTGATGCGGTTTTCAGAGGCTAGCAAGAATGATTCTGCCTCAGGTGTGGTAAAGGTGGTTAAACGAGACAGAATGGATGCAACATAGACTTCAAATTCATCAGGTAAGCCATCGATAATGGCTTGAATGTGATCAGAATCTGAGAAAGGATGACCTATAGATCTTAAATAATCTACCAATTTCCTAATTGATTGTAGGTATTCAGTAATAGTACCAGTCTTCTTGGTAGCTCGGAGCTGATCTTTGATGCTTTGGATCCGAGTGCTTGAGGAAGAATTGAAGATTTGATTCAAAGTGTCCCATGCTTCAGCGAAGGTGGCGCAGTGAACAACCCTGTTCTAGTAGGTGATACTCATTAAAGCGTCCAGCCATATCATCAATGCACAATCGTTCTGCATCCATTCCCCATATCTCACCGATTCTTGAAGAATTTGAGGTGTAGGTGTCTGAGTTTTCTTCGGAGTTGCGCCAGAATCGGTGTCAACACCACTGTTCTTGTTCACCGAGCCAGATTCAGCTTCTGGAGATGGAACAACTTCGAATTGAGGATGGATTTTGTCTGAAGAGAAGTGATCTTGGAGCTTGAGGGTTCTTAGTGTAAGAAGGACGCTCTTCTTCCAGGTGTAGAAGTTGTCGTCATCGAGTTTGTTGGTGATAGGCACAAGGCCATTCTTGGTGTTGAAAAGAGAGGAGGTGATTAACGCTGCAACTCATACAAAAACAGATGAACTTGAAGCTTCTCTAAGAAAGCATGAACCCAGAAACAAGAAAGAAAAGCTTGAGAAAGTAAAGTATGAAAGAGAAGAGAAAAGTGAATTGTATTGTATTAAGATGTAAAAGTATTCATTGCAGTATACTACACTCTTAATATATATACATGTGCTAAATACAATAATACAAGAATGTAAAATACAAGAATACTAGACTAAGTATTTTATATACTTAACATTAAAGATATAATCATTTAAGTTGTTTCTTATTAGACTATACGATGATGAAATGCTAAAAAAGACTATTTTAATCAGCCACATCTTATATATATTATAATTTTTAGTAATGGATGAAAAAAAAAAGAATATTAAATAATTTTATCGTTATATCTATAATAACAATTTTTTTATCAACTGAATTAAATAACAGCCTTAATTCTAGAGATTACATCACGAACGCATGCATACCTCCCTTCCCACAATTTGGAAACGCAACAAGAGTGTCTATGACTCATAAAACCAATTGTATAGGTTGGAAGTCCTTGTGATGCATATTGAGCCAAGTCCATATTGGACCATTAATTGGCCTAGCTATATCTCATGATCATGATCATAATGTATGTAAAACAACCCTAATAAATTCAAATTAAAAATTAATTATTTATATAAAATAAATAAAAATCTGTAGGGTTTTTAGAAGGTAAGAAACGGTGGTGTGTTGTTGTATATATGGATCGTAGACAATGACTGCGATGATGAAGTTATTGGATGTTGGATTGGAAATTGGAAATTGGAAATTAAAATTTGAACCCATCACACACAGACACATGCATTAGCTACGACATTTATTTCATGTCCCAACTTGCCAAAAATCTATGTTCTTTACACGTTCTCCATCTTATATTTTAAACGTGAATGAATAAATTTAAACTAGTTTCGCCAATAATTATTAGATTCTTAAAAAAAGAAAAGAAGGAAGGGAACTGAATTTTCATTCAGAAAACGATGAATGTGACACTGATATTTATATATATATACATATACATGCATGTATGTGTGTGTTAGCATGTCATATGAGCTATATATGACTTATACTTATTATTATGAGTTAATAAATTTGAAGAAGCAGTAGATAATAATTAATAAGCCATATGTAGCTTGCGATGAGAATTGATCAAAAGGGTTAGGGGATGGAAGAGTTGACCATTATTGTAGTGGTTGATGGTTGATTTAACTTGCATCATATGTACAATGATATGATTAATTTTATTTGTAACTTCACATTCTTCATATCACATTGGCTATAATTAATAATTTATTTATTGATTTTGTGTACTTTTTCATGGTTGATATATAATAAAAGCAATGCTAATAGCCAGCAGATTTTTTTATTTTTTGGCCAGCAATTAACTATCAAAACTCAAATATCTTAATTAAAAACGTAAAATTTAAGTTGCTGGCCATATATGCTGACTAAAATTAATTAAAATTGCTAGCCACCTAACTTTTTTCATATAATAATATGGCTACTACTGTGTGTAGGAAAATTAATAAAAATTATTACAAAGTTCTTATTGCAACATATTTCAAGGAAAGAGCCAGTGTTCTTTATTTTTGTTTAGGATGATGTAATTATAAGTCAATGTATAAGTAAGAAATTAAAAAAAAAAAAAAAAGAAGAAGATTACTTCTCCATTAATTATGAAGTTTACATTAAAAAATATGTAATAACAAACCTAATTAATATAAGTGACCACGTGATATGAAGGATCTAAACAGTTAGAATATCGAAATCCTTTGCCTAAGTTAACTATTTATTATTACTAACTCAAATTAAATGATCATGTGATCAAGGAAGCGTTCGTTGAAGTGTAGTTTTTTAAAGACCTTATGGCTATCGAATCTTCCAAATTTTTGGTAAATTAATTTATTTCCATGCTTAGCTAGCTTGATGCATAATAATAATAATGGAAACCAACCCAAAAATAAGAAAATAATAAAAGACACCACTTTTCAAGTAACGACCTCTATTATTTATTTCTTTATGAGTACCAGTCTTGCTAATAAGTATCTACTTGTTAATTAATTAATATATTAGAAGAACCAAAATTTTCTATTTTTATTTTCTTAACCAATGTCTTTAGACTATTCTTCAACTAAATTCTTTGTTTATTTATTTTTTGGCCACAATTATTTATGAAACTAAACATTTAAGGCTAGTTTTTTTTTCATAAAAAATGCTTTTTTGAAAACAAAATTATTTTAAATGAGTTTAATACTGGTTGGTACATAATGGAAAGTTTGGAGCCCAACCATGAGGAGATTTTTTAATTTTTTATTAAAAAAAGACTTTTCAAAAAATCAGCTCCATTTCTATTTATTGATCTATTGCCATTCGCCCATTCCTAACCAATCACCAATTCATTAAGATTGATATAGGGTAAAGTTAAAGTATATATTTTTTTCCTTAAAGTTTATTAAAAATTTAAAATTGTTTATAAATTTTATTTTATTTTTATTTTGTCCCATAATTTTTTTATTTATATCAAATATAGTTTTGATAGTTATATTTTTTAAGAATTTTAGAACTAATTAAACAATAACGATATAATTTTATGCTTAGTTTGCTTGTGTCGAAGGTTATTCTTATAACTTATTGTTAAATTAATTTGTATTTCTTGAAAAATTAATTATATGGGTATATTTAATGTAAATAAAAAATTTTAAGAATAAAATTAAAAAAATAAAATAAAATTTAGAGATATTTCTAAAATTTTTTTAAAAAAATTATACTTTACGCGAATAAGATATATCTCAAAATTCTATAAGTATTTAATTATTGGAGTCTTATGTAATTATGTTAGCCACCATCATTTGTTTAAGACCCATTTTATTTTTGAATTTAATTTCCATACATCTTCAGTGTAAAAGAGTTTTACATATATATCTAATCAGGTGTTATCACATCATCAAAAGTAATTAATTTTTAAACCCACTACTTATAAAGTCATATAAATACATAAATCTAATTAAATGACTGTGTAAAACACTTTACACCGTCAATGTATCAAAATAAAACTCTTTATTTTATTAGAAATTTAAGAATATCCATCGTCTTATGCTTGTTCATATATAATTCAATTCATAAAAAACTCTCTGTCCCCAATTCCCATTTTTTTCATGATTTGTCTTATTTCTTTTGTAATTTCGAGGCGTGAGAATGATTATGTGTATGTGAGACAAAATGCTAATCATAATGAAAAACTTGCTATTACTAATTTATTCTTGGGGTTCATTGTGAAATATTATTAATACTTGTCCTCTTCTATTTTTGGCCCTAATTAAAATAGTAATTAAATAACACCTTCATTCCACAAGCCAATAAAAGACACTGAAAATATCAAAATATAACTGACTCCATGATCCAATAATACTACTGTTCATGTCAGTGGTTGAATCATAGATTTAAAAAAAAAAATTTGTAAGATTATTATTGTACTATATATAGTGTTTATTAATTACTAAAGCGGTATTATTGCATGTATTTGGAATAAATAGCAATATAAAAATAACTAAAATACTTCAATAATTTGTGTTGAAATAGTGGATATTTAATTTTTATATGTTAATTAACTTCCACTATACAAGAATCCCAAAATAATAATTCATGTTGGAGTAGTGTCACATCTAATATAAAATAAATAATAATACATAATTTAATTTCAAGAGCTATGTTCCTAAGCCTCTCTAGAGCATTTACATTCCTATATAGCTAGGAATAATATTATTATGCTTTTGATGAGTTGTTGATTCTTAATACACAAAACTAAACAAGCCAAGCAAGAAAGTGGTAAAAATTTTCTTCATCTCTTATAAGAAACTATAATAATTAATTAACACCCTAATAATGGTGTGTTGAACAATCAAATTCCTAGTACTATGGTAGAGATATGGCCTATTAGATATGTTCATTCCTCGTTACTCATCAGAAATTAAAGAAGCTTAGGTTAAATAGGATAAGATTCTAATTCCTCATTATCATCCTAATAAGTCATTATTATTGTATAAAACATTAATGCAAAAAGAAAAGACAATAAACTTAAGAGGAAGACATTAAGGAATGGGAAAACCAAAGAAAAGGACAAATGCTGCATTAGTCTTTGTCCATGCTTCTAGTTGAAGGGTGTGCGTGGAACACAAATTTTTGCTGTGAATTTTTTTTTATTATTTTTATTATAACTAATAAGAAAAATTATTAATTACTGTTTTGAAAATTGAGATTATGATGAAGCAGGTATGGTTTTCTTTAGAATTCTTTATTTTTACAAGCAAACCAACGACCAACGTTAGATTCCCATGTTGATAAGGTGATTTTCTATAAAAAAAAATCATAGTCTCCAAAAATTTGCTTATTCTAGCAAATTTTGCTTTATATTAAATTATTTCTTTCGGAATTAATAAAAATCGAACTCAAGATATTTTAGTCGCAAGCTTTAATATCACGATATGAAATTACTTTTTTCAAAAATTTAGGTTGATAAAAAGAGATAACATGAATAGTTATATCTCTGATAAATTCTAACAAAATCTTTCTTATAATCAATAATTTAATTAAATTTTGTTAATAAAAATATGTATACACTTTTTTTTTCATTTTATACCCATCGTATTTCTTTTTTCATTAATAATCGATTAGTTAACGGTATTTTCAATACGTTGATTTAACTCGTGAATATAAAAATGAATTAATAAATTAACTATCTATACAAAAATACATATTAGAATAATAAATATATACTAATAATATAAAATAATATATAAATTATTAACAATAATAATTTATTAGTAATTAATTTTCAATGTATATAATTATATGAAATTTATCCGATATAAATATTAATAGTAAAGATATAAATTTTATTAAAAATATTTATGAGTTTATATTTATATGTTATTTTAATTTTGTGAAATATAAAAAATAAAATTTATATCGTATATGTATATATATCAACTTAAATTTGAAAAAAAAAAAATGGGCAAAAGAAAAGACAATTTGAGGGCAACGGCAACGGACACAAGAAAGGTGAGATGTGGACTTTGGCACATAACTGATGAGGTGGCTTTTAATGAACGTTGTTACTTCATTTTCCTCTCTGGGTCCCCTTCTCCCTTTACCCCCTTTCTGAATTCTGACTCATTCCTCCACTCCATCACTCACACACTTTCATCAAATCTAATCTACTTCTCATAATAATATCATCATCATCTTTCACCCACTATTTTTATTCTCTTCTTTTTTTTATCATTAATATTTTTCTTAACTACTCTAATAATAATAATTAATACCACAAATTCAAAAATAAATCTTCATAAAATTTCATTTTTATTTCCTCAACTAGTATGTTTAAGATATTACTATTTACTGAAAGTCCTTTTTATGAAAATTATTATTTTCACACATTCTGAAGAGTAAATGAATTGAATCCCCTCTTTAATGTTTAAGTTTAATTGGTGGGGCACATCATGTTTTATAATTATTCATAAATTCTATTTTATTTTTAAAAAATACTAGGCAGTAAATGTTATTTACATAAGAGAAAAGTAAGAACTTTTAAATTAACATTACTAAATTATATATTAAATGCACGGAAAACAGTAACAAATATTAATAATTATTTGAATTAAAAACAAAAAAAAAATTGAAAAAGGATGTGGACAATCAAAATCACTTTCCACTCTGCACATAAGTCCATGCACACAAACTTCCACTGCAGACTTTATCACCCAGATACACAATAATTTCCATCTCACTTTATAACTTTCATCGAATCACAAAAAACTAAGAGGGAAAAATGTTTAAAAAATAATAACAGACAGTCCTAATTTATTCACTTAATTAATTTTTAATATTTAAAAGAATAAAAAAGTTAATTATATAAAAATTAGAAAGATAATTAAGAAAATGAGTTAGACCTCCTTTTTTTTTTTTGAAAAAAGGCAAACTAAAGATGGAAGTTAATTTTGATGTATACAATTACTTAATTATATCATTTTTTCATGATCATTAATACAATTAACATAACAAAAAAATATTTTTTTGTTAATATAATATTAGGTAATTAAATTTACCTATAAAATCATTTTATATCATTCATGAATAGGAAAATTGAAAAACATATAATTAGTAGTACATGGTAGGTCAAGTGTCACTGTATACAGAGCGTATACCGTATCCCTTCTTAATTCACTAATCAGTAATCACTACTACTACTTAAACCCCTTCATCCTTATTCTCTCTTTTCTCCTCAAACCACACTCTTCTCTTTTTCTCTTCTCTTTTCTTACCACAATGACACTAACAACTTCTTCTTCATCTTCATCAATTTCTTCTTCTTCAGAAACATCTAGCACCAGCACCATTTCACCACCACCCTCACCCTCTTCATCTTCTTCTTCTCCCAAGAAGCAAAAAACAGAGCGTGCCAAGAAACAGAGCAAGGAGCCCAAGAAACCAAGAGACTGCAGCAAGCACCCGGTCTACCATGGCGTCCGCAAGCGCAATTGGGGCAAATGGGTCTCCGAAATCCGCGAGCCTCGCAAGAAATCGAGGATTTGGCTTGGAACCTTCGCCACGCCGGAGATGGCCGCCAGAGCACACGACGTCGCTGCCTTGTGCATCAAGGGCCATTCCGCAATCCTCAATTTCCCCGAGCTCGCGGGGACGCTCCCCCGTCCCGTCACGTGCTCCCCACGTGACATACAGGTTGCGGCCACGGCCGCAGCCTCTATGGTCAACTTTGACTCCATTACTGCTGCGAAAAAATCTCAGCACCATCAAGAGGATGGCAATTCTCTTGACGATGCTGAGGCTTGCTCGCAGCAGCAAGCGGAATCTTCATCATTATCAATGTCTAGAGAGGCGGATTCGTCTGAATTGAGCGAGATAGTTGAGCTTCCGAATATTGAAGATGATGAAGGGTTTGATTCGGTTGAGTCAAGGAATGAATTCATTTGGTTTGACATGGTTGATAACAACAATGGTTGGGTGTATCCTCCAATGGGGTTAGAGGGTGCTGAATTCTGTGCAAATTTCGTTGCTGATAATAACTCTTTGATTCCAATTTGGGATGATTGAAAATTGGAACCAAACTTTGGAAAAAGAAAGAAAAAAAAGTTTCATTTTTTTTTTCCACTTTGCTTCACCACTTTTGGCACTGTCATTGTACTATACTAGAGTAAGTCCTCTCTTGGTTTTTTTTTTCTTTTATTAACCACATGATGAATATTTGATGATGTCATAGTTCATGTGGATGAGAAGGAAAAAAAATAATAGACACAAATATATATATTAGCAAATTGGATTATTATTATTATATATAATCTTTTAATAAAATTGACTCTTTTGTGCCTGTTTCTAATTTTCTCTATTCAATGACATGTTAGTATATTCTTGTAATTTTTTTTATTAAATTATTATTAGATGGATCATGGGTGACAAACATACAGATAGGTATCTTCAATGGTGTTTGGCTACATTTGATGTGAGGGTCACTTCCATTGCTGTGATCATATATATATAATACAATATCCATTCATCACATAAGTTAAATTAATTACCAGCTACTCTGGCAAGTTATGTTGAAGAATTCAACTACTTATTTGTTAGCTTGTTTTGTATACTTAAAAAAAAGTAAATGGTGAATAAATTATTATTACTTTAATTCCATTTGGTAGTACTACTTTGTACAGATTTTTATTTTGAGGGTGATACTTTCTTTTTTAATTTTTTTTCTTAGTTAAGAATTTATAGTTTTAATTGTGTGAGGGGGGATTAGGTCAATATTAATTATTGAGACTTATTGTGTTAGAAGAAAAAAAAAATGGCTAGTAGTACCTGTGAAAGTGAAGGTCAGTGAAATAATTAATTGGCTAATTAATTTTAAGTAGACATGTCTTGGATTATGTGAAGATAATATTTATATCATTCAACAAAGACTGAAGGAAAGTAATTGTTAAGAAAACAATTTTAATTAAAACTAAGTCAAATTTAATTGTTAAGACATAAAATCCTTTGAAATGATAAATAATAAAAATATAAATAATTAAATATTAAATTAAATAAAAATATCTACAGCTGGGCATTTTGGAGCATATATGGCCACATAAAAAGCTCATCTTATTTATTGTGGATAGGTGGCCAGTGATTCAGTTTTTTTGGTGAATCAAATTAGCAATCTGACATTAAGAAGTAGTTGTTTTACTGTTTTGGATCGGAAATTGATTTGCATCTAAATTCTGTAAATGAATTATAGAAAAGAAAAAATAAATCAAATTGAGTTCCATTTTAATATGTTAGGACTTTAGTGTCTGAAATAATTATTGTGGTGTTAAGGTTTATTCACCACTTTAAACTTGTCTTTCTAGACATGTTGACAGATATGAAATTTAATAGTCATGCATATTACTAAAGAGTTTTACATAGATATTTATAAAAATATTTTTTTAAAAAATCACTTTTCATTTTCACACGTTTTTCAAAGTATTTAAACTCAACTACTGCTATAACAATTATTAATAGTACGTTTTCTCTTATTATTTTAGTTTCCATGTATTATGTAAATGGGTTGCATTAAAGTAAATGTACACAAGTACGTCTACTATTTCTAATATCATCGTTATATAATAAAATATAAACTATTAAATTAGTATTTAACTATTTATAACAAAAGAGAGAATAATAATTTTATTCAAATCATGTATAATTGATTATATTTTATTTTTATTATTTATAACAAGCTAACTAAATTTTTAGACTATTCTAAATGAACATTAGACTCGCATATATACGTGATTACGACCATCTCAAATAAGTAAATTTTATTATTATTTTTTAGAAAGAATCGAATTCGAAAGAGATAATTAAAAGATACAAACTTTTATCCACCTGTGTTGTGGTGATTTTTATAAGGTTAAATAAAGTAATTTTATGACACTGAGCAAGAGAAATGAAAAAAGAGTGAGATCATTATTCCGTAACTAATCCTTTTATTCAACTATTAATATTGTGACTAAACACAAAAGTCTTAGTTTAATAATAATAAATAGAATAATGCTACGGGATTAACGTTAAGGAATCAATAGAGAGCCAATAAATATAATTAAAAAAATAATAAATAATAAAAAAAATTATTTTTTATTATTTTTTAATATTAAATATCAAAATTTTCTCTAATAAATAATATGTCCTAGAAAGCAAAAGATCATACATTGACCACTTCTCACGGTATTGTTAGATAGTATACACATCTTTAATTAATTTCTTTCATTTGGTAGGAAAAAAAAGAGAGTTATCAGTTACCCCTTCAACGGGTAAGGGTGTGTATATTACATGGTACATTATTGAGGAAGATTCCTAATAATATAAACAACATTTTCCAATTCATAAGCATATAATTTATTTACAATGTGATAAATAAAGTTTTGTCTCGACATGATTCATGTGACATTCTAAATAATGTACTATAGTTGTTGGTTGTCTTCTACAAGTTCCCTCCCCCTCTTTATAATTTTTTCTTCATTTGTCTTTACAGTTGAGCATGATTTGATTTGTTCATGTAATCTTAAAAGACTAACATACTCCTTTGCATAACATTAATTAAAATCGTAACTAATATATATAATGCACTATAGTTGGTGGCTCTATATGTATAATTAATTAATTAATTAATTTTATATTATGTTTAATTTTTTTAAAATATTTCTATTTGCATATCAAAATTAGCTATTAAAATCAGCAACCGGTATATAATACGTATTAAAATACTAAAAATATACTAAAGATGAGTTAAACCACACATATATTTTATATTTCAATGCATATAATACATCGATGACTAATTTTGGTGATTAATTTTAATGTAGATTTAGTATAACTTTTTGTTTTAATCGGAGGAGATTAATATATGCTGGCTGGTAATCTTAACATAGTAATATACTACTGTTTGCAAAAAATTGATATCACAACCGTATTAGTTAATTAATTAATTAATTAATCAATTTATAGTTAATAGGTTGCGTCACCTAAATCATTTTTTTAATAAGGTTATGCTATGTGTATATCAAAATTAATCATCAATATATAATATATATTAAAATATAAAATATATATGTAATTTAATTTATTTTTAATATAAATTTTATATTTTAATATGTATTATATACTAATAGCTAATTTAATAATTAATTTTGATGTGCAAATAATTTTTTTTTTCTACTTAATGATGAACATTTGGACTCAAATAGTTTCTAAATAAAACATCTTCCAATCAAATAATAATGTATTTACAATTGAATTTAATAAACATGGCACCTATAATTCTGATAAAAAAAAATACCTAGAATCTTAAATTTTCAATATATTAATTAAACTTTTCGATGTCTTTTCAATCTTTGGCTTGGACAAGTCACCTAATGGTCCTAACATGCATTAATTATTGTAATGCCATTGTATGTAGTATTGTGCACATTTTTTTTAATTACATAAATATAAATTATTGTAGTGTGAATGAATATATCTCACAATAAAAGATAATGTGGTTAATTTCAGAAATTAGATTGTACATTTGTAAAAATCTTACAAATTATAACACTAATTAAATAATAGTATATTTTTTTTTATTAAATTATATTGTTTTTCACAAATCATTTAAAAATTGTAATTTATTTTGCTCACCAACACATTATGGGTCCACATTCTAGATTCCTTTCATGGGTTCAAATCTCCGAGTACACCCGCAGGATTTTATTAAAATGCACTATTATTTAATAATATTTTTGAGAAATATATAAATCACAAATTCACGATGATACAATATATATATAATTTAGGTATTTAAGTATATTTATATTCATGGCTATTTATACTACTATTTAGTGGGATCTCATGCATTATTCTCCCTCATACCCCATATATTCAATGGGAACTTTTCCTCAATATGACGTGAGGGCAAAAATAGTCCACATCCTCATCTAAGTTTTTTTTTTTTTTCAAATTGAGTTTCAAATTGTTGTTGCAATCATTGCTAGTATCCTTCAATTACATATTTCCCTAACTATTTTTGTAATTAATTAAGTGTGAATATTAGTATACGGAAAAGTATAGATAATTAATAATTTTTTAACCAATAAATTAGTGAACAAAAAATAGAATATCTGAAATTATTGTTTATAGAACATCCATAATAAAAATCATAGAACATCTGAAATCTAAAGCAACCTCAGTTAACTTTATATTTTTTTAAAAATAGAACATTCAAAATCTAAAAATATAGAATATTTAATTTAAATTATTAATTAATATTAATTAAATTTTTATTGGTTATTTAACACGATAGTTTGTATACTGTTAATTGTTATTATATGCCCGTTAGTATGTATACGTCATATCTTCCATTATAATTATTTTCCCTCTCTTATGGATTTGATATGATATGTGTGTTATGTATAAAATACATGTGGCGCTGTATTACTAGTTAATTGATCAACGTGATTTGCAACGTTCCTTATTAGCTTTATTATCTCTTCCAAATTTCTTAACTAATTCATTTGCCTAATTCAATCATTCTCACTTTCAAATCAATTCACATTATTTGACTAATTGCCTCGTTACAACTCCTTAATTACAAAGTCTAATACACAAGAACGTTCTGATGATTTGATGAGAGATAGAGAAAAAAAAAAGAAAAGAATTGAAAGAAAAGCATGTCACAATATTCAAAGACAAAAAAGCAAACAACCTCAAAAGAAAGAAAAAAAATGATAAAAGGGATTGTGTTTTGGAAAATGAGCCGTTGGTTGGAACTTGGAAGGATTTGAATATTCCTCAAATGTCCTAATCGGAATATGCCGTTGTAATCATGTTTCCAAATTCTATATCACAACACTCCTAATATAAAAAATAAATAGAAAAAAAATATTTAAATAAAAATAAATGGGTTAGCTAGAACCTGCAGATCAGGTGGAACACTTCACTGAATTCTAGACGATAGAAAAAATAGAATTAAATTTAAATTGATTTTCAATAAATTTTAATTCAAACATTTTCATTTTTAACAATTTTTTTATTATTTAAAATATATTGAATATTAATCTTCTTATAACCATAATTTTTTTTAAATTTTTTTATAGTAATACTAAATGTACATCCATTTTTTCTAACTCAATTTAATTAAATAATTAATATTTTATCAAATAAAAAAATATTTTAATGTCAAATAACATAAAAAGTAATATGTAAATAATTTTTTATTTATATTGAAATTATTTTTTAATTTTTTATTAAAATAAATTATTTAATTAAACTTAGTTGCAAAATAGATATACCAAATTACTAATTCTTAAACAATGAATCTAACAAAATAGAAAGAAGCAAGATGGCATATGTTCATGTGCTACACTGTATACTGACTTGTTAAATTAGTATTTTATAAAATAGAGCAATACAAGTTTCATTGGTAAATCCTTCTTTAACTCAAATACTCAATAAGCCTACACTGCAAAATTTAAAATTATCGCTGACTATGGATAATTAAGTTTTCAACACACGAGAATGAAAGCCAACTCGATCTGGAAAATTTATAATCTAAACTTTAATCAGCATTTAACAATTTTTTTTTTCTTTTCTCGTATGTAGATCGAACTTTGGTTCAATTATATTAAAGGGGAGTGAATTTCTACTAGAATATAATTAATGGGCAATTCAATTATAGTAATTTTTATATTTTATATTTAATTTCGCCCCTCAAATTTGTTTCTGTGTGATGTCTTTATCTAGTTGTCCAAATCCAACAACATGTAAACAAAAACTTCAATCGATGCTGAAAATAACAATTTCATCTAAAATTTGAAAAGTGTAAAACTGTGAACTAGTGCACTACTACAGCGAATCTCAACTCGTTTCAATTTTTTTTTTTTATAAAAAAAACGGCATTGTGTTTTTTTTTTAAATAAAAATTTGTCTTCTCTGGGAGTAGTTATATAAGTGGCAAATTGCCAAATTGTAATCCACTAAATTAATTTCGAATTACATTATTAATATAATTTGTGTATGTTAAATAAACCCAGTTGTGAAAATCTTGTTGACTAGTTGGATTTTTAAGTACAAAACTACAAATGAAGTGATATTATTGAGAAGTTGATACATGATGGCTTAGCTTTTGGTGTGTTATGAAATATATAAGAACCAAGTTTTCTAAAAATTTAAGCAGTTAAATAGAGACAAATAAATATTTATATATGTAACATATATAATATTATAGGAAGTATTTCAAGTGCTTCAGGTATATGGTAATTCAATGATCTTAACTGTTGATTTTTAATTATAAAATAATTTTAAAATATATATAAATTAAAATAAACGATTAAGATCACTAAATTATCGTAAATCATGAAGTATATGAAATGTTTCCAATATCATATATACTCATAGGAAATAGCCAAAATAGATTATATATAGTTGTATGTTTTCAGATTGATGTGCCAATTAAATTAGACTTTTAAGTAAAAAATTGCATAGTATATATACAAAATATGCATGTATATATTGACTAGTTGAAATTAGAATAGTATCACGAGCTAACAATACATTGCATTTATTTGGGGACATGAATTATAGGCTACTTGAAACTAGAATAGTATATCACCACCCTAGCATCTTGGTGTAAAATTACTTTAATATAACAAAATCACCAACAGTTTAATTTACATAATTGACAAACTTTATGTCCATATAGATATGCGACAAGTATTATTATACAATTAGCACAATTTATTGTTTTGTTACTTAGTCAATTTAATATATTTTTATTGATTTATTTATATAAAAGAAAATATTTAAATACAGCTAGTAAAGTGTATGTGCTAATCAAAATTATTTGTCAATATGAATAAAAATTACTGATTATTATTAAGTATTTTCATAGAATAATTGTTAAGGTTAAGAGATATTTTCACGGCATGCAAGAAAATAGAAGAGAATTATTGGAGAGGAAAAGATGAATGAAGAAAAGAGAATGTAAGAGTATTATTGAGAGAAATTGCATTGGAAGAAAGAATGTATTATGGTTGTACTTTCACAGAGAAAGAGTTACACATTATATATTACTAGCTACTTGATCAAAAATAGCTAGCATAATAGAAAAACTGTTATAACTGAAATAACTAACTCCTACTCTGCTACTATCCTTTACAATAATTCTCAAGTAGTTAACAACTTTATTTTTAATATAGAAAAATAGAATTTAACAACATTCTTTCCATATTGTTTGAATTACACTGAATTCTACTTTATAAAGCTTTTCTTAGAGAGATTATTATTATTATTATTATTATTATTATTATTATTATTATTATTATTATTATTATTATTATTATTATTATTCATGAAGAGTATTCAGTGTCATAATTTGCTAAACTTACAGAGATACTAAATCTTAAAGAAGAGATCAATGTGTGTATATGAGTTTAATTTTAACGTGTTGATAATGTAAAATTTTTACTCAATTGTTTAACTATGTTTTTATAATAAAAAAGTTATTTATAAAATTATGTGGAAGGGAATCAAAGCAAAATTTGGTTTTATGAGGTACAAATACATTCTACATCCATGGATGGACCTTGAGGGGACGTGGATATATATATAGAAATATTAATTATGATTTATTTATATAAATAAAGTTTGCTACTCTTTTTATTACTTAAAAGTTTACACTTAAAAAATCTAAAAAATTCAAATATCCTACTAATATTAATCTAATTTATTAATTTTATAATAGAACAAAATATGTAATTTTTTTTCAACCTGCACCACACATTTAAAGCAGAAACATAACTAAAAGATAATCTTTAATTTTAATAAGAGGTGCTTGAGTTGTTACAAAAAAGAAAGGATAAGACATAAATAAAAATTTGTCCTGCATTAGTAAAGAACTCCAATCCTTATACGGATTCTGAATTTCAATAATTTGTTTTGTGAAAGTAGGAAACTGGAAAAACGTGTTAGATTCATAACCTACCATGCATGCTAACTATTATTTTATTTCTTTAGCATCAGCAATTCTTGTTACTAATTATTGGTAGTTGTAGTGCTACTACTTGTTAAGTCAATTCTTTTTTTTTTTTTTTTTACTGAAAAAAGAAATTAAAAGAAAAATTAAACTCTTTCTAATAATTACAAATACGAATGACTCCTTTCAATAATAGCTTAAATTGATGATGATATAAGTGTATGTTTATATTTAGTTTTTAATATGTCTCTTCACATAATAATAACCTTTTTTGTTTGCATGAATTTTTTATTATATGTTTTTTTTTATTTTAATTTGTCTTATACTAAAATTTTTTTATTTAATAAAAATCGAATTCTAAACCTAATAGCATATATCATGAAATTCTAAAATCTTAAATTGATAGAAAAAATGGTATAAATGATTTTATCTCTTGAAAAAACACTTTATATTTATATATGTATAATATATAATAATTTTAAGCGTACATTATTTTGTTAACCAAATTTAACCAAATCTTTCATTTCTATGACAAATAAAAAATATTTTCTATATTAAACATAAGATTTTTATGTACTAATTTTTATATTACTTGATATTCAAATTATTTTTTTATTAAGTATAAAAATTAATAATTTGATTAAACTTGATTAAGTAAAATAGTACCGTATAATATATATATTAGATATTTAGACAAAATATATATTTTTAATAAAAATAAATAAACTTAGTATATATATCTCAAGTAGATAAAAGAATATTTTAATAATTTAAAACATGATTATTAAAAAAGTATATATATATTCATGAGGCAAAATATGGGTAAGGTGATGATTGATTATTAGGGATGCAGACACCCAATTAAGAGCCTTGAAATAAACTAGTCACACTTGTCCACACAATTGACAATTCCACATTAATTATATATTGAAGTACTTGAGGACAACATATTAAAAGCGAAAAAGGGTGGTTAAAATGGTTCATTCATTCTTCATAATGCTTAGCTGTTTTGCATTAATCTTGGACCCCTGCATGCCTTCTTCTTCTTCATTTATGTTCCTACATACTACTATACTAATTTAACTCATGCCAAAAATAAAAAGGGAAAAAAGAAGAACAAAAAGCTAACTGATTCACTGGTTGTTATCTCTTACAAGCCAAACAATATAATCTTGAAAATATTATGGAGTACATATACTACATACATTGGGGCATTGAGGCAACTCAAAAGTTTCAATAACTATATTTAGAAATAAAAGATACTAAAACTATCTACAAAATAATTCAAACGCTAACAAAATTATTTATATAAAAAAAAAAAACGAATTTTTAACTCATGAAATAAAATGGTCTCTATTTTATAAAACTACGTAAATGTTATAAAAAACTATTTAAATGTTAATGATTCGATAATGATATTTAAGTAGTTTTGTTAAACAAATGTCATCTTTTATAGATAGAAAATTCAATTCTTTCTTTCATATGTAATTTTATCGGCGCTTGAATCTTGGGTAATTTTGATATTTTTTCATTTAGAAATTAAAATTGTGATAAATTAACACTGCTATCATACATATTTAATTGAATTATTATTTTTATTTTCTCAACAATATTCCGAGTCCAACCAAGGACTAATTCATTAAGTTATTGCATATATAAGATAGAATTTAAATTCCCAACACTTATTAAATAAATAGTGTTACGGAGTCATTAGAGAGCCAATAATTGAGTTATCATTCAAAATTTATATGAGTTATCATCCGTAATTCATATATTCAACATTAAGTTATCATTCAAAATTTATAAGTTATTATCCGTAATATATGTTGGCTCTCTATTGATCATAATGTGTTAATTTTCTAGTTTTTTTAATTAAAATGGAGAAATGAACTAATTACTCGACCAAACTAAGTTAGTTTAATTAAATAAATATTATTCAGCGCATTAATAATTCGGATTTCATAACTAATTAATGTTTTGTCCCTCAATCAATAACTGTACATTTTTAATACAGAAAAGATAATAAATGTTGCATCAATTTTATTATTTGAGAATGTAGAGAGTAATTTTAAATTTTAATACACAACTTCATAATAGCATAAGTTTACCTATTTTTTCTACTTTTTTTCTGCTAGCAATCAATCAAATTATCTTATCTTCCCATGGCTTTTATAAATACGATTGCATTGAGTATAGTATGAGCGCCCATGGCCTAATGGATAAGGCGCTTGACTTCTAATCAAGCGATTGTGGGTTCGAGTCCCACTGGGCGTGCTTTTTTTTAATCCTTAAAAAGGAAGTATAAAATCAACCATAATATTTCTTTCTAATAAAATCACAAGCAAATTAATGGTCCATTAAATTGCCAAGTATTAAGTGCTTGCAAATTAGAGAAAAGAGACGAAAAAAAATGTCAACAAATTATTACTCACTAAAAGTTGGATTGTGTGTCCACCATCCCTAAAGAGAAGTCATAATCAAATTTGTTGATGAACATTATCATGATAATGATAATTGCATTTCCTTCTGTATGTTTAGAACCTCATAACCAAAAAAAGAACCTCATAATTGTGTTCTAAGTTCTCTATGATTTGCATCAATCATTCGTTAATGACAAAATGGTAAAAATAATAATAATAATAATAATAATAATAATAATAATAATAATAATAGATATGGAAGGGACAAATAAACTTAACGAGACAAAGCTAAGAAAAAGCTTTAGTCATAACAAATAAATGAAAAATGGCAGCAATAAATAAACATAGCTAACCAAAAGAGGGAGGTTGAGTTAATTACGAACCTTTCAAAAGTGGTAAAGAAAACACAAAATCATGGGTAGTGATTTAATTAATTATTCACTTCTTTATGAAAATTCATATATATGATACATTTTTTCAAGACAAGCCACATTTTCTTTTTTTTTTTTTATCAATTAATTATTCTCTTTAGTCTTAAGTAAGATTTTAGTTGTTAATATGTTGTAACTCATATATATGACATTACTCTATTCTCGCTTGTAAGAAGTTTTGGATTCAAATCTTTACCTTAAAAAGAAAGTTTTCACTTATAATTTCTTACATATTAAAAGAACAACAAAAATTAAAGCATCTTAATTTTAAATAAACTAAAGTGATTTTTTAAAAATTATCTTTATTTTTCTCCTAATATTTTTTAAAAAAATCTTATTTGAAAAGAAAAAGAGTAGTTTATAACGTGATCCTGTTTAATTTGTTCAATGTGACATTCATGATCGTAGAGAATATTAAAATGGTTTCTGATTTGAGTATTTTCTTCCCAAGATTTATGAAAAGTCGACAATATATATTATATATAACGACCCTTAATAACCGCTTGAACTCAAACATATTATTATTTAAGCTACACAAAGTTCGTATTCATTTTTATTTTCTCAACAGTATTTCGACTCCGACCAAGTACTAATTCATTGAATTCCGACCAAGGACTAATTCATTGAATTGCTGTATATAGAAGATATAATTCGAATTTTCGATACTTATTAAATAAGTTAACTACTCGATCAAAACTAAGTTAGTTTAATTAAATAAATACTATTAGACATATTCATAATTTAGACTTCATAATTAATTAATACTTTGTCACTCAAACAATAAGTGTACATTTTTTAATACAAAAAGATAACAAAAGTTGCATCAATTTTATTATCTGAGAATGTAGAAAGTACTTTTAATACCTAACTTCATAATAGCATAAATTTACCTTATTTTTCCAGTGAACAAATTATCTCATCCTTTCTATGTTTTATAAATACGAGTGAATCGATTTTGATATGAGCGCCCATGGCCTAATGGATAAGGCGCTTGACTTCTAATCAAGCGATTGTGGGTTCGAGTTCCATTGGGCGTGTTAACAAATTCTATGTTTATAGCCAAAAGTTTAAAAAAAAAAAATGCATTTTCGTGTTAATCAATTCTATGTTTATAGCCAAAAGTTAAAAAAAAAAAAAGCATTTTCAATTTTTTTTAATCTCTTTATTTCTTTTTGTCGCCTCCATCTTCTTCATCATCTCAGTTTTCTTCAATTAATTTTTCTTTGTACCACCTCAATCCTCCTCATCTTCTCCTTTTTATTTGTTGCACTATACATAATTTTATTAGACTGTATTATGATACATATAATTTTTTTCGAAATTACTCTGTGAATGATATGATTACAGATGAACCTGGCTTAAGGATAGACCAACAGTACATGAACAATGATGGTGCTCAAGCAAATCAAAATGGTGCATGTGCGAGATACAATCGCAAATGAAATGTGAGCTAGTTACAACCATTGAGTATTACATGACTTAATATATGACTCAAGTATATTGAAGATAATGTACTTAACTAGCTCAAAAAGTTGCTTGCATTTTTTATGGCAAAGTTCTAGTTTATTTATTAATTGTATTTATACTTGTGAATGAATTACATGAATTTTTTTATATGCCCAAACTACATGCAGTTTGAGAAGAATAAAATGAATTTATACATGAGTATGACATTTTAAGAAGAGTGGATTTATATATGACATTATGCATAACTATTTGTTCATATAATATTCTTTTTAAAATTTTTTTAATATATTAAAAACAATTAAACCAAACATATTTTCATGTTTTCAATTTTTTAGAAATTGAAAACAATACATATTTTTTAAAATTTGAAAATTTGAAAACAAAAATAGTATTCAGAAAATAAAAATTTAAAATAAAAACAGAAAACATTTCTTCAAACCAAACACCACTTTAGTATTCTTTTAAAAATTAAACAAAAAATTGATGTTAATTTTTACGATACAAAAAAGTATTAAACATATTATCTTTATTATGTTTAATATTGATTAAATTAAAATTAATTAAGTGAATAATATATCCTTAGAAAAAACTCTTACATGAAAAACTTTTATTTCTATTGTTCAGTTCCCTGAGGCGCAATATCATGAATCTCTTCAATAAAATAGAATCAATAACTTGACTCATAGAGGTAGCAATGTTAACAATTATAAACACATCAATATTATGCGTTTCACACAAAACATCAGGATAACCATAATCCCAAACTAAAAAAATGCATCTGTATCGCACATCCGTTATTGTTAGGTTTTGATTGAAGTATAATGTCAAACTCTTTCTGTATTTTGTTATCACGCTTAATATAATGTCACACCAATATAAGTATAAACAATATTAATCAACCATAATATTTCTTCCTAATAAAATCACAAGCAAGTTGTAATTAACAAATTAATGGTCCATGAAATTGCCAAGTATTAAGTGCTTGCAAATTAGAGATAAGAGAACAAAAAAAAATGTCAACAAATTATTACTAACTAAAAGTTGGATTGTGTGTCCACCATCCCTAATAATAAAGAGAAGTCATAATCAAATTTGTTGATGAACATTATCATGATAATGATAATTGCATTTCCTTCTGTGTGTTTAGAACCTCATAATTGTGTTCTAAGTTCTCTATGATTTGCATCAATCATTCGTTAATGTCAAAATGGTAAAAATAAGATAATAAATAAACAATAATAATAGATATGGAAGGGACAAACGTAACGAGACAAAGCTAAGAAAAAGCTTTAGTCATAACAAATAAATGAAAAATGGCAGCAATAAATAAACATTGCTAACCAAAAGAGGGAGGTTGAGTTAATTACGAACCATTCAAAATTGGTAAAGAAAACACTCTTAGCCAACGTGTATCATCACTTATTAATTATTACTATAGAAGTATAGATCATGGGTAGTTATTTAATTAATTATTCACTTCTATATGAAAATTCATATATATGATAATCTTTTTTTTCAAGACAAGCCACATTTTCTTTTTTTTTTCCCTCTTCTATCAATTAATTATTCTCTTCACGGTGAAATAAGTTTTCAACTGACGATGAACTGTGATTTATATGACATTACATTTTTTTCATTATAAAAGGTCTCGAATTCAAATCTCATCTAAGATTTAAAAAAAACTATTCAATTATAATTTCTTACATATTAAAAGAACAACGTAAAGCATGTTAATTTTAAATAAACTAAAAGTAATTTTTTAAAACGAAAAACTACTCAGCTAGCCATTTTAATTAATAGTTGCCAGCACCTATTAGCCATCATCCTATTTTTATATGTAGAGAGCTATGCAATTGCTTTTTTTTTTTTTTTTCTATATTAGCATATAGAGATATTTGCTGATTAAGTAATTGTTGGCCCAGGTAAATAAATTATGTTATCCGGCTAGCATTATTCTTTTTAAAATTATCCTTATTTTTTTACAAATATTTTTTTTTAAAAAAAAAACTTATTTATTTGAGAAGAAAAAGAGTAGTTTAAATGTTTTTTTTTTGGTGAAATTTAAATGTTTAATTATAACGTGATCGTGTTTAATTTGTTCATGTGATATTAATAATCCTAGAGAATATTAAAATGGTTTCTAATTTAAGTATTTTCTTCCCAAAATTTATGTAAAGTTGACAATATATATTATACATAACGACCTTTAATAATTGTTTGAACTCAAACATATTATTATTTAAGCTACACAAAGATGGCATTCAATCGATGTTCTGTGTCAAAGTTTAAATTATTTGGTATTGCAGAAAAGAAAGAAATAACATTAAAAAAATAAAAAAAAACTGAATTAATTAATTATATTGAACTAGTCCGGTTTAAGCATGCATGATATATATGTTAATTAGAATAAATTAATTAAATTAAAATCAAAATCAAAATCAATCCAAACTAACTATTGGTTTAATTTTTTTAAAAAAATAATTTTATTTTCAAATCATCATTAAGTAGTCTTTTAATAATTAGGTATACCACCTAATCAATATTTTAAGCCTTTTAGAGCTGTGTTTTGGTATCAGTATTTATATATATATATTTTTTGTGACTAGTATTTATATATAAATATATCTCTTACCTTACATTATTATTTTTTTTCTTCTATACTTATTTTGATCCTTTTCATTATCAAAGTTGTGATTATTCGATATATTTATACCTACACAAAATCTTGACTTTCATGGAGACAAAACTTAAAAGAAGAATAAAAGTTATGCTTTTTATCAATCACATGGAAGAAAATTTTAAGGGTAATAATGGGTGTTAGAACACTTTTATGGATATGACAATAGATGATCTAATACATATTGTAAAGGGAAATTTAATTCTAATAGAATATTAAAAATAAACTCAAATTAAGCATCTCAATTAATATAATATTCAAAAATAATTTGATGAAAACAAACCAATCCCACATTCCTAGCTGAAAGGTGATATTCCAAATGGATTGCAATCTAGAAAGTAATAGCATTGTGAATATGGTGGGTTCTTTAATCATTGTGATGTCATTGTTGTAGTACTTTGTGCTCAATGAGCATATTTACGGGTCGCCAAAAAAAATGAGCATATTTACTTTTATTTTAAATTATTTTAAATATTAATTATTTTAAAGAAAAGAATCCGACCAGAGGCATATATATAGGCAACATGTGATAATTAATTAGACAATAAAATATATATATATATATATATATATATATATATATATATATATATGCACGTGCTATATG
>JASCZI010030222.1:168104-216597 GCA_036250425.1 Stylosanthes scabra
TGAGAGAACAATTATTTGCATGGTTTTGGAACATGTGAGAAAAGCTATTTTTATCACATTAAGCCAAATTAAAGTGGCTAAGAGAAAAATATATATCCAACTTAAATTTGATGGGCGATAATTAATTATAAAATAACTGGAAGGGTAATGTTATATATACACTCAAGAATATATTGGTTAAAAGAATTAACTTATAAAATTGATTCTTTTAATGTATTATATCAATATATTGAAATTGTTTTTATATATAAAAAAAACTATTTTTTTCTAATAGAATTTGTTTTCCTTCTCCTAGTGTGCTATGCACTGAGCAAAAGGTTATTTCTCACTTTCTTTTTCCTTTTCTTAGGCATCTTTTTCTTAGACCTTTGGTGGAAGAAATTGATCATGATTTTCACAAATCATTGACTCTGAAGAAGAATACATTACGCCTAATACAAACAAGATTGGGAAGGACCATAGCCTATGAAATATGCCTAAAAATATAGGATGAATGTTCCTTTTCTTGTGGGCCTTTTATCTTTTTGGTTTGCTTGTAGACATTGGTATGGTAAAGAGTAGTACGGAAATAGCATTAATAAGGGCCCATTTTAAGCTTATGGCCCAAAAATGGACAGAAAATATAGCCCAATATTTTGGCCCAATTTAAAAAGAGCATTATAGTTTTGTTTTTTGGTTTGGGCGTCATAGTCTTTCATTTGAACAGAAATACCAAATTTTGTCCAAAAAAGAAGAAGGAAATACTGGAAACAACAATTCTGTTTTCTTTAACACAACAATAAAAAAAATATGATCACAATACCAAAAAAAAAAATGATCCTAAGATGATATTTTTTAAAGAATTTAGTTAACAAGACATTTGTTAACATTTTATTAAAAAAATATACAATTTTAATTTTTGATGTATTTATTAAATTACAAATGTTAAAAATGCCTACTAATGATGATTTTAATATAACTTTCTAAAAAAAAATGATGATTTTAATATGAATAATCCTTAGAATGCACTAAATCTTGTTTTTTCTAAAAAATTTATTTATGATAATCATTGTTATGATTTAAGTCACAACTATTAAATAGAGTTAAGGCACCACTATCCTAGTTGTAAGGGTACCCAGTGGGGGGAAAAAAAAAGAAAAGCCAAGAAGAATAAAAGATTATAGATAATTAACAAAAAATAATAACATAATAATGATATCAAATTAGCTAATAGCAATAAAAAGAGTCAAGTTTCAAATTCTAAACCCTAAACCTAGGCAATACAAACTCCAAAAGCAAACTAAATAAGCAATCAACAAAAATGAAAAATAAAAACAAACAACTAATTAAGACTCTATGACCATATAATAACAACAAGAACCAACTTTCTAAAATAAATAATAACAAGAACAATAATTCATGGTGCTAAAATCAAACTAGCACAACTACAAAGGTGACAAGAAGAGCCATAATTGCTGAACCAATCAGCATGAAACTTGATGTTGATGAAGCATCACTGGATCCATGATGATAATAATGGTAAGGTGAAGGAGCCATTTCCGGCGACGAGGAAGCTTCTTCGGCCGGCCCCGGGGAGGCGGCCGCGGCCGGAACAATTGCCATGTGCTGTGGGGAGATAACTTCCACAATAAGTTTCTGGTCACTCTGGCAGTGGTTCTCTGTTCCACTTATGAAGTAGAAGAAACCGGATCTATCAAGAATCACTGTGCTGTTTCCATCATCATATGATGTTATGGGATTCTTTGTATCACAATGGAAGTAGTTCCATTTCTCAACAACTAGAACCGAGTCATTTTGGTACTCAAACACTGCACTCAAATTAATAATTCAAAGAGAAAAACAAGAAATTAACAAAATTCTCAAGAAAATTTTCTAAATAGAAAAAAAATATATAATTTGAATTTTTTTTCCTGATAAGTTTTCATCTCACACAAATTCCAAAATAGGGGTGAGAAGGTTCAATACAAAAAACATAAACAACAGAAAAAACATTTCAAAACAGACAAATTAAAATTATAAACATGTAATCAAAGTGTTGCAAAAGATGAAGAGGAGATTGAAGAGAAAATAAAGCATACCAAGAGAGTCACCAATTTGGAATCTGTTTCTTTGAGCCCATTGAATGTAATATGCAGAATTATTTGGGGCAGGTTCATGCCAACCCAAGTGATCACCAACCTTGAAATCTCTACCACCACCTTCAACAACATTTGAACAAGCACCCAACAAAATTATGGTGATCATGCAACTACACACCACTCCAAGAAGATGTTGTGATGATGCCATGGTAATTAGCTTTTGCACTCAAAGAATGATGATGAATAAACTAAGAAAAATGATTCTTGATTTTCTGATGAAGATCACTAAAATGCAAAAGTGAAAGGAAGGGACTGGTAAGTCGTAATATATAACATAGAGTAGTAGCGGTTATTATTGCTTATTGAAGGTAGTTTTCAATTTTACGTGTGTGTGTGAGGACCGAGAATGTGTCAAAACGTGACAACACGAAGAATTCAATTTAGCTAAATTAATTTTTGTTATTCAATTTTCCAACTCAAATTCCCGCATTTCATTGTGAGATTAATTTTTCGTGGAGCTTTTTTTTTTTTTTGTTCTGGAATTTTCGTAGAGGTTGACTTGAGGTGACGGTTATCCCTTTGAAGCAGCTCAAGCCTTTACAATTTAGGTACTTTTTTAAGGCCCATTTGTTAATGACCAAAAATGTAGAATAAAATAAACATATTATCTTTCATATAATATTTTCTATCTAATGATTTTTGTTGACGAAATTAATCTTATATATGTGTGTGTGTGTAATTTTTTGTGTGGATTTCATTTGTACATTTTCTAGTATTAAAAAATGATAACAATTGAGAGAAAATAAAAAATATATATATATTTTATAGAGACCGAAAAAAAATAATTTTTATACCATAAAAAGTTTACAAAAGAGACGGGTAAAAAAAATGATAATTTATTGCATGATAACATATACGGAAAACAACACAAATTGATTGGTGACCAAAATCCAGTGATGTGAAAAATCAATTATCAAAACACTAAGAAGGAAGAATCTAAATTTCACAGCCAGAGCAGTGTCAAAGACATTTCAATGTCATGTAATTATCTATGGCAATGGTATCACTTATAAGTTATAACTAAGACTAAAGTGATGTTCAAATTGCAAAAGATTTGAAAAATGCAATTAAACATTAACATGTACTTAATTAACTATTCTTAAGCAAGTAGAAGATTGATCATAGCAACCATACTCCCATATATAATAATACATTCACATAATATAAGCTCCATATATATTTTTTCATATGATTTTGTTACATAAAGTATATATATAATTAATTGTATTGAAGTAAAAATTAAACTCATGATGAGTGTTGGGAGAGCCAAATAACATCTTGGACAGCAGAAATAGCCAGCAAGAAACAGCTGGTGAAGGTGAAGGCTATTGAGATGGCAACATGGTCACAGAACTTGTGCAATGGCTTGCAGAAATTTGGCAGCGCCGTGTGCCGGATTCCGGTTCGGTTCAGGTTCGTCACTCCGGATGCAGCTGATCCAGCACTCATCAATGCATAAGCAAATGCCTTAACAAATTCAATTTCCACAAAAAAATTAATTCAAGTAAATATAATGATACTTTTTTAAAAGTTCAACAAAATTAGTTGATTTTAGGGTTTTACTAATTGTACCTGGTCCCCAGCAAAAAGAAGCCATGCATATTTTCTTGAAGGAATCACAGAGGATTTCATAAGAAATCTTGATGTGCCAATCAGAAGTTGTAGCAATGAGTGAGCAGCAACAGCAGCTGAAACCCCAACAACATATCTGTCCACCCAACACAAATTCAGAGGGAAAAAGAAAAAGGTTTTAATTTATATTAATGAGCAATAAACTAACACTCCATGTTGATTATGAACCATTTTTGGATGATTTTGTCCAATGATAAACATCTTCAAAGGCTTTAAGTTTAATCTTTCAAAAATCAATTTACTTTGTTTAATTTAATATTCATAGGTTTCACATTTTCATTTATGTAACATTTATAAATAGTAGTTAATTAGAAACTAATTTGTTAAGTAGACAACTTAAGGGTATAAGGGAAAGTGGGAAACTCAACAATTGGATTGGATGAACTCAAAAATCAAAAGACAAAAACGGTAGTAATGGAGGCAAAAGGGACAAAACAAACACACAAATAATAATAAAAAAGTGTTAGAGAAAGGGGAAAAAATATAAAAAAGAGAAATTCCAATTCACGGGTGCATGAGACTGTTCATTCAAATACTATGATGACATGACAAACCAACCCCTTTCAGGCCCCTACTTTTTTATGGTCAATTTTGTCCTCATCCCTCGGTTTTATTAAAAAAATGTCCAAGGACATTGCTGGCAAAATAATAATAATAATAATAATAACAAACAACAACAACATTAAGAAAAATGTTTTAAAAAAAACAAAGGAAAGGCTTAACCAGTTAACCTTTCATGTATTCATGAAGTTGTGCTTGGCTACCAAAAAAAATGCAGCAGGAATA
Source organism: Stylosanthes scabra (assembly GCA_036250425.1). Lineage (NCBI taxonomy): Eukaryota > Viridiplantae > Streptophyta > Magnoliopsida > Fabales > Fabaceae > Stylosanthes > Stylosanthes scabra. The sequence goes on from JASCZI010030222.1 coordinate 172,661, forward strand.
AAAAGTCAGAAAATTAAATGAAGTGAAACTTCCTTACATGCATTTAGTTAAATCTCACTTACAACCAAAATTCACAAAGCGTTTGAGGTATAATCGGAAATTTCGGTCTTCCTATGTTTTTAGCGATTAATCTTAATCATATATATTATAATTAAATTTAACTAAAATTAACTGAAAACACAAAAACACCAGATTCTCGATTATATCCGTGACGCTTTCCAAAATTGAAATGATATAATTTTACCACTCACTTAGTTAATTCAAATATTTATTTTATAAAAAAAAAAAAGAGAAACAATTTTTTTAATAAAATAAAAGTGAAAAAAGCAACCCAAAACAGAGAGAAACAGAGGAATGAATGATCATGAACCAAGTTAAGATCAAATCACATGGAAGAAGAAGAAGAAGGGTTACTGGTATGATTGTGAGAAGGACCACTTTGAATTAATGGGGAAGTTGAAGCCATAGATGGACACATTTGTAGCTTCTTTTGCAGTAACCATCAGAGATACTGCAACAATGGAAGAAGCCATGCACATCAACCTCAGAAAAAGCTCAATCACCTCCTTCCTCCGCCGCTGCCGTGCTACTCCGACGAGGGCTACGCTCATGCTGCCGCCGTTGCTCTCCAAAGCTGCCACCTTTGACTCCTCTGCTTGTAACCTCTCTTCACTCACCATGGAAAACACACTCTTTCTTTTTTTTCTCTGTTTTTTCTTTTATATATTTTTTTAAGAAAATTTTTTTAAAAGAAGTTCTTTTTTATTTTCTTGTTTATTTATATATTTATTTTATATTGAGAGTGCTGAAGGGAAGTGTGTGATTGTGTTGGTGGGGTTGTGAGAATGAATGAGTTCTTGGTGTTTAAAAGGGGGGGAAGAGGGTGGGATTTGTGTGTCTTTGTGTGACATGCAAATTAATATTTTAACTCATATATGCCAATAATTTGCAGCTCAAATGGTATATATTTCTTTTCTCTAGTAAAGATTTCGAGTTCAAATCTCTCTTTACATATATATTTGGTAAAAACAAATTTAAAAATTATATTTTAATTATGAAAACTTGTTCTATGTAGATCTAAGTTAGTAAAGATATTAAAAATTTTCTTACCATATGGATTTTATTTGTTATATTACACAAAAAATTAAAATAATGTAAACACACATAAAATTTACATCTTCATTATTTATATTCGAATTGAATAAATTTTTAATTATTCATCTTTTGTATATAAATTTTTAGGAGCCTCGTATTTTTTTTAAATAAAATAAAATCATGGTTATGGTTATGATCTATTCATATTTGACATTAAATAAATAATGGGGAGCTTTCATATTTCTTTATCTCTCTCTGGTAACTAGTCCCTAGGGTTTGTCCATATGTTCCCTAAATAGACATTGGACTTGTTAATTATACTTAATTATTAATATGCTTTAGCCAATAGAGAATTAAAGGACAACACAATAATGCCACTAATAAGTAGTATATATTGTATTATTGGAGGAGTTTATTTCCCATTAAGTTAATAACTTGACCCAAATCAAAAAAAAATAATAATAACTTAACCCAAATCAAAGTAATAGATACTCACTATTAGGGATGACAATGACAGATTGGGACGGGTATTCAAGTATCCATACCCAAACTCAAATCTATGGATATTTAAATTTTAGCCCCATATCCAAATTTACGGGTATATACTGCCACATACTTAAACTCACGGGTATCTATAACATAAGTAAATTAAATTAAATTACTCAATAAAATTATTCATTATCTAATAAAATACTTTAGAAATATAATTAATTATATAATATATATTTATTTGCAACATGACAACAATACAATTATTTTAAACCAAAAGAAAATTAAATTTAAAATTTTTCTAAACTAAAATTACCAAAACAACCATCTAAATATTATTAAATATCTAAAAAATCAAACTAAACTATGTATATACGTATATGGGGCAGGGCGACCAATACCCATACTAGGGTTGTCAAACGGACCTAAACCCGCCGGGCCGGGCTAGTATTTTAAAACCGCCATAATAATCAAACTCGCCTAACCCGCCCCGTTTAGTCTGCGGGCTTCGGCAGGGCGGGGCGGCCCGCTGGACTTAATATTTTCGCTATTTTTTGTAAAATTAGGAAAATAATTAATTAATTAGTAAAAAATATTATAAATTAGTGAAATTTTTATAAAATTATATTAAGAAAATAATGTTAAATTATCTATTTTTTATAATATTTAATTAAATATAATTGATTATTGAAATATTTGTGAAATTATATTTTTTAAAAAATAAATTTAATTATTTTTTATTTTTTATTTTTTAAAAAAAAGGTTAGGCGGGCTTAGCCCGCCAACCTGCTAGCCCGCCATTAGGCGGGGCGGGGTGGGATTTCAAGACCGCCACCTTAGGCAGCCCGGGACGGACTAGCCCGCCTAAGGGTGGGCTTTCGGCGGGGCGGGGCGGGCTAATCCGTTTTACAGCCCTAACACAAACCCGCCTCATACCCACGCGACCGCCCCAAATACTTGCCCCATCCGGGGCGGGGCAGATCGGGACAAGGCGGGGCGGGGCGGGACAGATTGCCATCCCTACTCACTATGTGTATTACTATTTGCAATGTATTCTCTTTCTTTAAATCATTGTATTAATATGTATTAATTCACATTTTTATAAATTAAATAGAAGTAATAATACTATATTTAATATTTAAGGTTAGCTAAAATGGTAAGTAAGTTATATTTAAATTAAAAATAAATATAAAATGCAAAAAAAAAGGGTAAACCAAAAATCAACACTAAGTATTCTATATAAATACAAGTGTAGATATTGAGGATGATTATGAATATTCTTAGAAAAGACATGGTTTTCACCAATATTCAAAACAGACAGTTTGTTTCTTATGATTTCATTTAAAGCCTTTTTTGTTTCTTATCTCTGAGGAGGGTTCACACTTCACACTGAAGACTACTGAAGAGAACCCTACGCTTGCTTGGATTGAACTATGTGAATTGTGAATTGTGAAACTGCAATGCATACATCATCAGCATCCATTTTTTAATTTTATTCTAACATCAATTTTGGATTTATATGAATCAATGGCTATGTCACACCAGAATCAATGGGATTGTATTTTCCTTTCAAAGTGCTAAATATCAAAGAGATTAATAATTTGGTCTTCACATAATTAAGTCGGTCTATGAAATATGAACCTCATTAAGACACCAAAAAAAATATATATAAACCTCATTATTGCACGCTCCAAGAACAAAATAACATAAGAAAATTACCAAAACTACCTGTCATGAATGAAAAAAAAAAATTCTATTCATAAAAAATATGATTCATTTTTTTGGGTAATTTTAATATTTTTTTTCAATATTATATAAATATCATGTTCAATTTCTATCATATTCCTCTGCCTGATCGCAATTCGGTACAGCTTACCAGTGGGACCAAGCCTTCGCCGCATCATGATAGCTTGTAGTTTAGGACTTTAGGTAGATGGAGACAATCTCTTTTTTGCTTTTTAGTCTATTTTGTTTTGTATTAATACTGGGCCAAAGCTCCTTTTTGGTGCTAATTATCTCTTTTTGTTTTTGTTAACTTTTAAATTACATCATTGTGATCCATATAACAAACGGAGTATGGTCCATAACCTTTTTGGACAACTAGTGTGGCCCATTATTGATAATTTACATTGTACGTTTGAAACTTCTAAAAATATTTCTAAGCCCATTATAAAATAACAAAATTTTCCACCAAAACAAAAAAGCATGACTACCAGTGCTAAAAAAAAAAAGAGATGGGAGGAGGAGAAACTATCAATTTTGTATTCCCAATTTTGTCCTTTATTGGCAACATTTGCATTTATAACTTGATTTTTCAAGATAACTTTTATTTTTATTTTTATTATTTACTATTAATTTATTTCAAAAGGATACAAAATACAAGCATGGAATAATAGCTAAGCAATTGACACAAACTTAAAATGGTGCAGAAAGAGGTTCTTTTAGATTAACATGATTTGTGATTTCATTGTTGAAGGAACATTGGCATTGGCATTCCTTAATCTCATCATCAACCATAATAACTTCTTCCTTCTCAATTTTGCCTCCATTATTTTCATCCTTCAGTGGATGCACCAACCCCTTCCATTCACAAAAATAACCATTTTTCAGTAACAATTATTAAATAATAAGTAAGTTTAATAATTAATTAATTCATGTACCTCAACAAAGATAGCTGAGGCTTCTCTTGGTTCCAACTTTTGAACTACCTCTGCAGCCACTTCCTGCATGAATAAATTTAGGTAGTTAAAAATCAGTTACAAATGAACAAACCTAAAGTCAAACTCAAATGAGTAATGCTCGTACTTAATATTCAGTTACTTGTATAAAATATATGTTGAAATACAAAATACACATTAAAAATTACTTAAACAATATACGTATTTATTTATATACAAATATACAGTAACCGATTTGGTGTCTACTTATAGCAATTTTCATTGGGAGAAAAATTAATATTGAAGGAGAAAAGAAAAGAACATTGAATTACCCTAACTTGGATGAGTTGCACTTGACTTAAGGTCCTAGGCTCTAACTCAATGGAGCAAGTTCTGTTTTCCATGTATGACAAAGAAGCCTAGATTTGATCTCAAGATCGAATATGTGCTTTGTTCTTTTTAGGTACACTAAAGAATATGTAATTTGATTGGTAGCAATTGTAGCCCATAACAAAATGAACTTAACGTAGACAATTCATAGATTAAGGATATATATATACACACACAAACACACACCAATAAGGACCATTAAATTTTTCAATGCAATCACGGGGTCTTTAGGTGATGGGAAGGGGAAAAAAATTTGTGGCCATAATCAAAGAAACGTTGCTTTAATACTTTTGGTTTTAGATCCCGTGGCCAGATTGGGAAGAAATAAAGTTTGTATTGCTTGCTTGTGACATGAAATGCCTGAGATATTTGTTCAAAACTCAAAAGTCTACCCTTTGGTTGGATTGTGGCCAAAAACTAAAGTGGCAAAAAGTGCTTCGTTTCTTGTTTTATCGGATATCTTAAATACTGCAGGTCCAAACTAATTTCTTACGTTTTATTAAAGATCTCTTTAAGGGAATTTAACGTGGTCACATTCCCTTATGTATACATGTCGTTCTCAAGGTTTGAACCCAAAACTAAACACTCAAGCAATCCAAATCACTTACCACTTGTGTTAGAAAATGTGATTCGTTTTTTGCCATGTTTATCCTCCATTAAAATGGCAATTGTGTATGCAGTAATTTATATCCCAGTCGGACTGCACTTTGCAAGATGATAATAATTGATGAACTTCCCTTTAGATTTGTGAAAAATACTGGTTTTAGGATATTTATTGGTGAGGCACAACCCCAGTTTAAAGTTTCTAGTCGTATTACAGTAGCTAGAGATTGTATGCAACTATATATAGAGGAGAGGACCAAGCTGAAGTCCCTAATGGAGTTGAACCATCAAGTGGAGGAGGATTATAGAGGATTTGATATTTTGAGGTGGTGGAGAGGAAATGTAGTGAGGTATCGTATTCTATCGTGCATGGCTAGAGATATATTAGCCATTCTTGTTTTTACCGTAGCATCCGAGCCAATTTTCAGCACCGGGGGTAGAATTCTTAACCCTTATCGCAGTGCTTTGCTCCCAACCACTGTGGAGGCTTTAATTTGCACTCAAAATTAGTTGAAACCTACTCAGATTTTGATTCCACTTGAGGAAGGAAATCCACAAGTGGATTCAGGTATGCAATTTAATAATTAACTTATTTATTTTAATCTTTCTTTCTCTTAATATTGTTAAAAAATTGGCATACTTTGACATGTGTTATTGTTGTTGAATTGACTAGCTGTTTATGGAGTTACCACTGTTGGAGAGCCTGAGGTTAAAAGCTCAATGCCACCTCCACAATCATCTTAGGTATTTTTAATATGTCATGCATTAGTTACTTTGATATATTCTAACAAGTTTCACTAATGATTTTCTGTTAATTTTTATTCATAGAATGAGTGGATGCTGTAATTTAAAGTGGTCCAACTGATTGGGAAAAGAGATGTTCAATAAAGAGTTGATTGTTTGGTTGTATGGTTGATGAGTTAATGCTTTATTCTGTTTTAACTTATGTAATTCTGGATAATAAGTACTCCCTGATGATTGATGTTAAGAGACTAAGAGTTGCTAAACTTTAGACTTTAATACCTTTGTTTTTATGTTTAAAGTTGCTGAATTTGTATTTGTTTGGAAATGTTGTTTGGAAATGTTAGGCCTTTGAGTTTAATGGCATTAATTCTTTTTAATGCCTTTGGAAATGTTAGGCATTGTCTTTGTAATTTTGGACTGAGCTTTGAGAGCTTTTTGAAAAATGGCAGCAAGTTTTTTCTTTTTTTTAAATGACTCATATTTGCGGATATATCCGCAATCTGCGGATATATCCGCACTCGGATCGGATCGGATATGAAGGCTGAAATTGCGGATATGGATTCGATTCGATAAAAAGTGTGCGAATCGAATCGAGAAAATGCTCATATTCGATCCGGTTCGATCTGTGTGCAGCCCTACCTAGTCCCCAGAGATAAATTAGATATTGGATCGTGAAATCAAAAAATACAATAAGAAACCGGAAAAAAAAAAACTTAGGCCCATCTTATGGAAGAGGTTTCCTTAGTATTTTCTTGGCGTTTACCATCTTCCTGGCCAAAAAAAAATTATCTTATTTTTTTTCTTTTTTCAAGGCCGAGAGATAATTTACTCATAAATTATACACATAAAAAGAGTCAAATCTGCCCTACCTAGGGTAGAGTCACTTTTTTATTAGTTTTGATTTCTTTTAAGTTATTTTTTTTTTTTGGTATTGTTTTAAGCTTTAATTTGATATAGCGATAATTAAACAAATTGGGTCGCCATGCTTGCCACAAAGCTATATAGTCAAATAGATAATTGTTGACTCTATCATGTGCCAAGTGAATAATATAGTTGGTGATATTTCTATTTTCTAAGTCTTAACTAGTTGAAAATTAAGGCCTATATTACTTATATGAACTAACCTAGCTAGCTGCTACTACTACTACAAAACCTACCTAGCATTTTAATTAATTAAGACATAGCTGATATTTTTCAAGTAATGCACAGCACCGATCACGCATATGTCTTTGTTAATTATATATGTATATACCTTTATTTATGTGAACTCAATACTATAATAAATCCTAGCCAGTTCACCCACTCGAATCAGAACCAAATTCCAGAATGAAAATCACAACTCATGCATACTTGGCACGTGAAGTTGAGCCTATTAATTAAATAAAATTATCACAAACAATATTATTAGCTTGGTTCATTATATTTTTGTTCAAATTAATTTCTTAGTCAATATTACATTCTTGCAAGCCAAAATCTCCCTAGCTAATGTATAATTAGGTGCCTAATAACTAATGTGATACATAGGCTTGTCTAAAATGCTCCAAAAAATGGGAATTATGAATGCTTTATATATAATAAATAATCCTCATGTAGTCATCTTTATCAATTAATGACATAAATTTTGTGGATAAATTAATCCCTCAGCCTTGGAATTTAAAAGTCCAACTATATTCTTTACTATATTTAGCTGTCATGATGGACTGAAAATTTTAAAATAATTAAATGAAAAATAAAACAATTTAACAATAATATATAAGTTTTTTTTTTGGAGATGGAACAATAATATATAAGTTTAAATTTATCTTCATTAAATTTTGTAAGGTAAAGTATTGTTTATATTTCTAAACTTTTTAATACTTCTAAGCTAAGGTTTTTAATTTGTTTCAATTATATCTCTAATTGTTTAATTTTTATGTACGAAAAATTTTGATTAAAAATATAATTGAAATTAATCAAAAATTTTAAAAGTAAAATTAAATTAAATTAAATAATAAAAATAGTTTTAAAATTTTCCTTAAACTTGAGGAAGGTAACCATTGCTTTATCCAATTTCCTATCAAAGAGTGCCTTAAGATCTATATACACGCCAATTCAACGACCATTTATACAGTTTTTTTTTCTTTTGTTTTATTGCTTTTTTTAAAAGGTACGGTGTTACTGTTTTTTTGTTGGTTCCAGAAGTTAACGTGTGTATAGGAGAGTGATTAGTTGTATAGCAATCACATATATAATAATTAAAGAATTAGTAATACTAATTAGCATGTGATTTGTATAAGGAAGATATAAACTAATAAGGGGTAGAGAGGGAGAGAGGGAGAGTAGTGTTTCTACAGCAAAAACTTATAATAGTTGAGTTAACCGAAAATGAATAACAATTACTTTACACTTTTATCTTCACTCATCACCACTACTAATATAACATGCATTTATTAGCTAGCTTTTAAACCTCATATATGTATATATATGAATTCTAAAAATTAATTTCATTTGAAAAAATAAAAATGCAGGTAGAACTCAATACATGTGTAATGTGTTAGAGAGGAAAAACAGTTATAATAATTGAAACCTCAAAATTAATAATGATAGAGAAATGTAATTTATTTGAACGAAGAGTTATCCATATCCATATATAATAAGGTCCGTGAATTGAATTGAAAAGCTTGGCTGGAACCAAATCAGAATGATTGAGATTAAAGAAGTAAGCAGTAGTATTGGTTATTATTAGGGTACATACATTGCATAAATAATAAGAAACCTAAATGGAATTATTATTATCACCTTAAAGAAAGTGACTCACCATTCACCAATGACCCCTCTAAGCTCTAACCCGTGTTTCTTTTGCTAACAAAGTCAACCCTCGTCATCACTAGTTATCTTTCGATACTTTTTTTTTTTTTAATCAAAAATATATTAAAAAAAACTCGATCTCAAAATTACTACTGCAAAAAAAAACATTTTTTAATTTGAACTACACCTCATTAACTTTTTAACGGCAAGAGTAGTTATCTCCCAACGCTCTCTTTTTTTTTTGTGGACAAATTTTTTACTCAATAAAATTACTTTCCTCAGTTACAAACCAATTACGGTTTTGGGATCTTAATAACAACCACAAACAATATTTTAGAATTCAAATCATATTTTCATATTTGAGAAACTACCAATTAAATCTATCACCTCTTCTGAGAAATAATAAACAATATAAATAGAGAAACTAATTAATTTCTTCATATACCGTTCTCACACCTACACACATATTTGAAGGACTAAAAATGCCAATCTAAAAAAGAAATAATTAATAACGTCATTTCTCAACTAGAAATTTATATAAACATGATTCCAATTTCACGTCTCCAAGCGAGCAATGTTAAGAAGAAGAAAAAAACAATTTGTAACGTTAAAATATGATCTCGAAACACATGTTAACTAAACTAATATAAAAGTAAAATAATGGCCTATTAGTTCTTGCGGTTAGGACTGGAAGTGAGTCATGTCATTTTATGAGCCAGCTCGAGCTCGACTCATTAAACGACTCGATAAGTTGAGTTCGTGAGCTGATGAATTGAACTTAAACCTAAGTTTGAGCGAAGTCTAAACTTGGATAAGCTTGACTTATTAATTTATGACTCAACTCGAAAATATATATATAAATACTTATTTATTTATTAAATTATTAGTACACATAATATTCAAATTATAAAATACTAATCACTTATTATACAAAAATAATGTTTTATATATAAGAGAGTATTTATAACAGATAATTAGTTAGTCAATTTTAGCCAAACAAAAAATAAAAATAAAATAATAATTATAATAAATGAATTAAATTTTGTCACAAAAAAAATGAATTAAATTTTTTATATTGTTACTTGACGTTAGATAATTTTTTATTGATTATTTAATATTATTCTTTATATATATATATTATCCTATTATAATTTATTAACATAAAATAATATATTTTATTTATATTATTTGAGATAGCTCATAACTTTAAACTAACTTGTAAATTTTCAACGAACCAAATTTAAACCTAAACACTAAAATCAAATATTAATAAATTAAACCGTGAGCCAAAATTAATTTTCACAAGTCGAGCTTGAACTTCGTTTAGCTCGACTCATCACATCGGCTCACTCCCAACCCTATTTGTAGTGTTAATTCAAAAAGGATGTAAAGCAAGAGATCGATATGATCAATAATGCACGGCAAATTGACACTTGTGTTTGTTATTATCTAGGAGAGGATATATAAATAACTGACTAACATGCATAATTATTGAGAGATTGGAATGGATATACTATACTACGTAGTAAATATATAATGTGGGCACTTGCCATTTAATTTCTTGATCTATCATTCATATTTGAATAAGTGAAACTTTTACTTACATGATGATGGGAGAATCAAGTGACTTATCATTTATGACTCGCTGCAGTTTAATTAATTCTCTAGTTATTATTATTATCTCTCACTCTGATGAAATTCCTAATATTTGCATATATACAATAAAACTCAAAATGAATAATTGTACATATATATATTCTTATTTATATGAATATGTTGTAAGAAATTAAACAATAATTTAAAGGGCCCCAAAAGAAGGGACATGTCATATACAGTGACATAAATGATGAGTAGTAAAGACGTAAATAGGTGGGAAGCAATTAAGGATGGTGGTAGGGGACAATGCAATGCAAGAACCCATTATCATTATTATTACTCTTTAATTTACACACATAACATGCAAAGATCCCTTCACAATGGGGTCATTCCTCATAAGTCATACCACCACCATAGCCATATATAATAATCATAATTACTGAAAATATTTTTATATATGTAAATAAACAGATAATTAAACATTATTAATATATTTAGTTAATTAATTGAATTATTTAATATAGTATGTATATAGCCATATATATCCTCAAGATTTTTCTGATTTATATTATCATGTATCAAACAAAATAAACACAGTACATACAGAGAGAGCTTAGTTATTAAAAAAAATAAAATAAAAAATAGAAAGAAAAGAAAAAGAAAAAATAAAAGTAGCAGTCATGCACGTCACTTAAGCACATGTGCTTTGTTTTATCACTCACATGGACACACTTAACACAATTTCCGTCCACACCCTTCTAAACTATAACTATATCCATTCACAATAATTTGATTAATTTCACATCATATGTCGAATGTCTTATATATACTTCTACCACCATTGCAATTTAATTTTTGCTCTCGATTCTATCCTATTCCTACATATGTCAATAATAGTAATAATGCTAAAATGATTGTCCATTCAAGATAAAATATTGATATATCTAAATAAATAATAATACAACTTCTTAGTAACTACTTTTTTTTAACTAGCTAGTGGATTTATAAACACTAAATGTATTTGATTAATCTAAATATTGATATATTTACATTGTAATTGAGATTATAGTTCCGATTGTGTTGCATTGAAAAAGCTAGCTAGTAGAGAAAATGTGCTCGATTTGCTACAATAGCGATGCGGTTAAAACTATATATGTAGTGAATAAATTAAATACTTATTTCACAAAATTGTTTTATAAAATGTTAATTGTAATCATGTGAATGGAAAAGAAAATACAAGGATTCTATCTTTATTAATTAATATCTATAATGAACAAAGTCACTCCATGGGGAATTCAAGTAGTTAGAAATATCTAGCCAATTTTAGAAACAAGAGAAATAATAATAAATAATTAAAAAACAAGAATTATGATTGGAGAGTGCCGACATATATATTAGATAGCCACGCACAAATGTGTACTTTGTGTACCATTTCTTCCTTCTCTTCAAGTAGTGTATTGATTATTATATATTGCCTTTGTGAAAAGCTTAAAAGCCTTTAGAAGAGATATATAACTATATATATGTCTATATATATCTCTATGTTAGGCATATACTTAGCCATGCAATGCATATGCATGGAAAGTTTCATAAGATGCTTTTTAATTTTCTTTCTCTCTTTTCCCTTTTATTTATTTTTTTCAATTTTGGTTTATGATGAGTTTGAGAATCGAAAGTCACATTCACAGCACATGCTCTTTTAAACGTGGGAGAAATAAACGAGAGCTTATCGTTCCATTTTTTTAGTAGGTATCTGGTTTCAGGTGGTAATTAGTCATTTCCTTTCTTTCTATAGTTTTATTTTGTCTTATTAGGTAATTGTGTTAAGAGGAATGATAAATAATGACCGTAAAATTTATTATTTTTTGTCATTATTTAGTCATTACCACTAAAAAGTATTGAGAATTTATGATCAAAATAAATTAAAATTAATAATTATTTTTTATTTTTTATGGTTAATAATTCTTTTTTCGCTTTGTTCTAAGACTAATTACTTGAAACAGATGTGAAAGAAATGGGATTGCTGATGAAGTAAGGTGAAACAGATAAGCACCCAAATTTATAAGTGTAATACTTTCTATGAATAATTTCTTATGCTTGTTTATTTTAATTAATTTTAAGAAACAAAAGCAAAGGAGATTACTAAAACATGATTAGCTGTTCTTGCTTCTCATTCATTTCTCCGTTGTTATATTTCTATTTTTCTATCTAGTTTGTACTATAATATATATACACGATACACCAAGCTACTCTATCAGGTTTATTAATATATTGTGAAGGAAAATTCAGGTAATTCAACTAACCGTTTTGCTAGAATTTTTTTTTTCATTTCTTCAATTCCCTTAAAAAATAATTGAAGTAATTAAAAAAATGAATTTAGACCTGTTATATGAGCAAAGGGGAGCTAACTGAAATTGTATATAATTAAACCTAATAATCCCTAATTTAGCACGAATTATATAATATATATGAATACAAAAAATGTTGAATTTTGAAAAATTGACTTTGATAAGCGTAGCATATGTGATGGGTATCTTGGAAGAAAGAATGAGAAATTCTCAGCAATTGACCCGTGAATAGTGTTACTGTAATGCACATAGTGAAAAGAGTGGAGCCCATGGAAGAGGAAATGTCCAGGATCGGGTAGACAGTTATATCACCCCCTCAATGTGTACCTAATTCTTTGTTTATTTATTACTCTCCTCACATGACTTTGCTGCACCATTTTGCAAGCTAAGCAGTAAGCAACTAAGCACACACACCACCTCAATTTTGATTTCATTTTCAAACTTAATTAATTAATTAATTATAGTTTTTACTATATTTTAGGGCCTCCCCACGTTGGGGTTCTTTCATAATTCCTAAATAATAAATATATTCTTCTCTTTCCTTTAACGCACTTCCATGTTAGAGAAATGTGGTACGTACAGAGGACGATGCGTGAATGGCTAGTTGCTAACATTGAAGAAATCTTCTTTTTGATTTTCCTCACTGAAATCTATGCCTAATTCTTTTTAGTATTTCTATTTGTTCTTCTTCCCTTATCCCCACTTGTTTGGGACTCCTCAATGCACAAAACCAAGTACTACTTCCCCTTCAATCAAGCCTTCAAATTTGTTTGGTTAAAAAATGGGTCAACTTCTTCACATTTGGTATATACATGTGTCGGTTATGTATTTATACCAAAATTAATAAGTTCAATTATCACTCACATTATTTCATCTTAGTATATCATAAATTTCCATGCGTATTCTTAAAATCAGTATAATCATTATGTTTATGGAGAGAAGATAAAAATACACAGATGATGACAATATTGCTGATTGTTCCCTTTTTATGATAAGGCAAAAAATATCAGCACATTTTCATCATTACATGCTGACCAAATTAGCATATGAATCAAGCAACCATCGATTTCGCCCAATTTATCAAAAAATAAATGATGAATATCCAAAAATCATATCCCTAGCTATTTAGGCAATCTGGGTTCTATGCTTTATTCATGGCCCATATATATGTCGTATTTATAGAAAAGTGATCAAGCATTTAATTTCTAGGTTTAGTTTATATTTCTTTTCTTTTCTTTTTAAGTAAAACGTAAATCATCTTAATTAGGTAAGTTATTTCTTCATTTTTGAACTTTAATTAATCCTCATTTCCAACTAAAAATAGAAAAAAGACTTCAGATACTCAAATTTGCCAAATTCGGCAAAGGAAACAATGAAGAGGCAGGTAATTGATTCTACAACTCAATTACTTAAATGATGAAGAAGCTCTCTCTTCCCTAATTTTCCTTTCTCCCCTTAATTCTACATTTTTTTTTCATCTTCCCCTTCTTTTCTCACTTTCTGCCATAAAAAGCAACATTAAGAAAAGAAAAAGAAGAAGCAAAGCTACAAATTCAAATTTATAAGACAAAATTTTTCAGAGCCAAAAGATATTTGAAGAAAACTTTTAAAAAAGAGGGGTAAAAAAAAAGGAAATGGTGTGGTGTTAATTAAGTTTAGACTTTAGAGTACTCTCTCTCTCTCTTCTCCACCCTAAATTAAGCTAGACCCGCACGCACTAGATAACATGCCTAAAATCAGGGCCACAATGGTGTTGTTGATGATGATGGTGATGATGATGATGGATTAGGAATTCATCTCCACCGTTGGATACGCCGAAAATTGAAGTTTGACTCATCAATTGCTGCTGCTGTTGCTGCCGCTGCATATCCTTCTGCCTCCTCAGTTCCAGAACCTTCCGATGGGAATTCGAATGCTTAGTTGAAACGAACGTTGGGCTTGCCGCGGGCCTATACTCGGGCACAAGTCGGCCCGACTTAAACCTCACGCCGCAAGCGTTACACAGAGTCTTTGGGCCCATGGGCCCGGTTCGCCATTGTGGCGTCTTATCAGCGCCGCAGTGCAGACACTTTCTCCCCGAACATTCCGCATTCGCCTCCCTCCTCTTCGTCGTCGTCGGTGCCGCCACTTTCGGTGTCGGAGGCTTGTGCTCCCCCGGAGGCGGCGGAGGAGGAGTCGAGAGGTGAAGCAGGCGCGTGGACCAGTCCCCCGGCGCCGCGCGTGAGCGCTTGCTGCGGGCTTTCCCTGGGAGCGGCGTCTCCTGATGAAGAAGAAACGGTGCGTTTCGCGCGGTGTCGAAGGGAGGATGGAGCGCGTTTTCCGAGGAAGATGATGAGTCCGGCGTCTGAGGTTTTCTGCCGTTGATGGCGGCGGCGCCACCGCCGGAGAGAAGCTGCAGCGTCTTCAGATCTTCTTCTGTGGAGAACGAGTCCTCCGCGAAGTTCGAGAGCCACTCCAGTTCCACCATGTCATCGTACTGTTAAAACAGAAAAAGAAAAGACGGTTACAACACTGACTGATCAAATTAAATACAAAACTATCATCGTAATTTTCATGCAAGTTTGAGTTTCATTTTCATGATTTTGATATTTTAGCTCTGTGAAGTTACAAAAGTAACATTCAATTTTCGAATTATAATAAGCATATATCGCAAAATATTTTGTTTAATTTTCGTGATTATGAACCCTATGTGTTCGTTCATGGCACTGTAACAAAATCGCACTTCTCGAATTATATCAACAATTGAGTTCAAGATTATCGTAATGTTTTGGTTTAATATATTTATGATATGCGAATGCGGCGTAGAGTGAATTACCGGAACGCAGAGTTCACCGCCGGAGAATTGTGGATCGCCGGAGGAGAATGCGTGAGGGACAATGCCGGCAGGGAAATGGTTGTCGCCACCGGATACGGAGGAGTTACAGCTGTCAACCGCGGTGACGGTGGACGAGTCGGTGGAGGAGTTTCCGGCGACATTTTCAAAGAATCCGTCGGACATGATGGCGTCAGCGTTGGAGAAGTCGAGTAGGTCGTCAATGGCAAACGGCTCACCGCCGCCGCCACAGGCTCCGTGCTTCTGGTCTCCAGCGCCAACGCCATGCCGCTTGTCCGTGGAGAATTGGTCTCCTCCGGCGCCGTAATAGCCACCGACGAAGTATTCCGGCCCCTCCATTTAATAAATGCACTCACTCTCTAACAATGCTACGGCGTTATAGTTTTAGAGAGAGAAAGTGTGTGAGAGAGAGTGTGTGTGTTTTTTGTGTGAATGCAAAACGCAACGGAACGCACCGTTTTGGGGGTTTGAAGGGAAAGTGTCTTGAGAGAAAGGACTAAGGAGTGAGTGAGAGGGTGGGGGGGTTTTGAGGAGTAAAGGGGAGTGGCAGAATTGTAAATATTGAAACATTGGAGCTTCTTTTTTTAATTGTAATGCACACAGATACATATGGGTGTGTCAATATAATAATAGGGAAGTGACTTGCAAGTTCTGTAAAGTCGTTTTAGGGTTCAATTTTTTTTTAAAATTTTTATTTCTCTCCTTTCCTTTATTTGGAAACAATTCTGAGATTATTTTCCTTTCCTCCTGTTCCTGCTGCCATGAATGCTTTTCTATCTTTTTTCTTTTCTTTTTTATTTACTTGTTTCTTCCCTTTTACTTTTCATTAATATTTTTTAAAAAATGTTTTGTAATTAATTAAATTTAGTCTAAATTAACTTAAATATTTTCTTTTCTATCAGTATTTATTAATTATTGGTCAAATAAATTGATGATTTTTTATGTAATAAACATATAATTATAAATTTTTTATATATAAATTTATAAATGTTAATTTAAATTTATGATGCACGGACACTGACACAAATACGGGACACGACACTACACGCAACACGTCGACACACCAATTTCAATTTTTCATATGACACGGAGACACGACGTATATAAAAGATATAATGTATTATTAATAAAATTATAATAATATATTGAAATTTTATTTATATTAAAATTTAAATTATTATTTTAAAATATTTTTAATGTCTTTTTTAATTATACAAAATATTTAAGATAATTTTTAGTTTTGAGAAATAGTAATATATATTATTTTTGAACTCATTTTAAGAACATAAGTTAAGAATAAAGTTGGACACGCGGATATGTGATGATATTTTGGAGTATCGAATGTGTCCGAAAATGTATTTTTTTAAGGACACGGATGTGACACTTTAGACACGCGTACCGGACGAGTGTCGGTGAGTGTCGTGTACGAAACGTGTCCGACACGTGGACATACCAATTGAACGAAGTGTCATGCTTCATAGATTTAAATAAAATAAATTTATTTTATTGTTCTCTAACATTAGTTTTTTTATTTTCTCTTTCATTTCACAATTAAGTGTTATTTAGGAAAAATATCTTGTATATTCATTATTTATTATACATTCAATTAATACATAATATTTTATTTATGCTTAAATAAAAGGTAATAAAAATGATAGTAATTGTAGTGATTTTAAGCAAATGGTAATATAATTTTGAATAATTTAAAAAAATGTGAAAATAAATGAATAGCATTAATTTTTTTGTCAAAACTATTAATTACATAAAATTGAATTACCTTTTGACTAATTAAATGCTCTTTAAAAAGTTGTATTTATTCAGTTAAGTTAAACGTTTTCCAAAATAAGGAAAAAAATATTACAAGACAACAAACGAAATAATTATTAATGAGAGAGAGAAATTACATAATAAATACCATTAAATAGTCAAATACAGTAATTATTAAAAGAAATAATGTTAGTCTATTTTTTTAATTTTCTTTGTGGTGAACATCATCACCATGACGAAGTTACCATTTTCTTAGATTAATGGATAACCATTGCACCAACCTCTCAAAATGTAGATAGTAAATACCAATTGATGTACACGTACATGATAAGTACTAATTCATACGATTTTAGAAGGAAAATAAAAAAAATGCGTTTCATCCATTTAAAAAATAAATAAAATAAAATAAAATAAATCTGCAAGTGCCCTTGTGATGAGTGCATCACTTCTTTTTATTACTATTATTTTTAATTAATTAAGAAATAGTATATCATATTTCTGGCACATCAATTATTGACTGCTTTGTATATAGAAACTATCAACTTATAATTAAAAGAAGATTGAGGTTTAGTAGTTAAACACCATCTACTGACATATACACTGTGTGTTTGGTTACTTTAATCTTGTTAGAGATTCTTTTTATCTTTCATGAATTGGGAACGGTGGTAGGGATAGTGTTAATTCTGTTATAAAAGTTTTATTATATGAGAGAAAAATAATTAAAAAAAAGCAAAAAAAGAAGAGGGATTAGTTGATGCAATGAATAATGATCATGTGGTGTGAAGAGGAATAATAATCAAAGTGTGTATTAAGGAGTTGCACACAATGGTGGGCTGTCACTTAGAAAGAAAACAGCTATGGCCACAGACACACTCTGCTCACTCACTTTCCTTAACATTTCAGTTTAAGACACATACACACACTCCATTGGCTCATAAAGTTAAAATAAACCACGTATTAATTATTTAATCAACAAAATTCACCACAATTAGTAGTAGATTAGTAGATATATAGTTGAGTCTTTTGAGAATTTAATCAATGGTTTAAGTTTTTAGCTTTGTGTATGTATGTGTACGGTAGTGACTTTATTACGAGTAATTATGTATATATTCATTTTAATTTTTTTAAACAATTTTTTTATCGGATGAATTAGACAAACTTTCAATTATAGGTATTACATCTTTAATTGATTTTTATAAGCCCATAAAGATTTTGGTCAAATAGTAAAAAAGCTAGATAATATAGATAGAGGTTTAAATTTCAAATTAACTTCGTTGTTCTTAAGGAACTAACAAATTTTGTTCTTGAATTTAAAAAAAAAAGAAAAATTTTGTAAATAAATCAAACCTACTCATCTTTTTTTTATATATCAAAGGCAAAGGCAAAGGCAAAGGCAAAGCAAAGGCAGTTGTATTTCATTTCACTGAATAAAAAAAATAAATACATATGAGTTGGTTCCAATTTGAACAACCAAAAGCAAGAGAAAGTAAGATCTCCACATGAATTAAAATGTAAATATCAAATAAATTTTGAGAGAAAAATACTAAAAAATAAAGAAATGTGATATCTTTAAAACTCAAGGTTGATCTCAACTACGGAGGCAAAAATTATTTGGAGAAGATGCGGCTTCGAAGATATGTTGGCGCAGTGGATAATCGTTGATATTTTTCCTTAGACCATAGTACCCGTAAGATTATGTAGAAATCACAAGATCTCAATTTAAATTCTACCATTCGAGATTAACGGTTGATTTCACAAATAAAACCATTCTCGGGAGAGTAGGATATACAAATCCCTTTCAGTTTATGGAAGGTCAGGGGTCTCTCCAAACCCTAACAATTCCCGCAAAATACTCTTATATCATTAAAGATAAGAGAAAACCATTAGGTTAGCTCCAAATTATCTTGAAATCAGCCTCCATTGTCCGAGATGCAAAGAATCTTCTAATAAGCCTATTTAACACAAATCTCCACACATTCTCTAATATCTTCTGAGTACTCCAAATGAACAAGAGAAATTCGAACACCAGAAAAAACCCTATTAGAGCATAAGATAAAACTCTAATATAGCAAAAAAAAAACTCTAGCAGAACACTAGAGTACAAGAGAAAACCCTAATATGGTACGAGAAAAAACTCTAACAAAACACTAAAATAACTTACTCATCCTATATAATTTAAAAGTGACAAATTTATCTTTTTATAGGACAATTATTTTTCTCATTATTTACCAGGAAAGTTTATTCATTACTAGTAAACATACAATCCTTATGTATATGTATGAACGTATGAATTTTGTATAAATCTCTCTTTTTCTTTATGGTAAAAGACAAATTTACCAAGAACATTTAGTTTTAGATTGAGATAAAATGTAGAAGGCTTAAGTATTAGTTATGATTTTAACTCCATGAAAGAAACAAAATTAAAAATTTTACTAAAAAGATTGTTGCAAAATCTTAAAGAGCAATATTATTAAGACGTAGGGATGGCAATCCAACCTGCCCCGCCTTGTTCTGATCTGCTCCGCTCTGAATGGGGCGGTTGCGTGGATATGGAGGGTATGGGTATTGGTCGCCCCACTCCATTACCTGCCCCGTCCCGCCCCATATGCATATATACATAGTTTAGTTTGATTTTTTAGATATTTAATAATATTTAGATGGTTGTTTTGGTAATTTTATTTTAGAAAAATTTTAAATTTAATTATCTTTTAGTTTAAAACGATTGTATTGTTGTCATGTTGCAAATAAATATATTTTTTTGTATTTAATTATATTTCTGAAATATTTTATTAGACAATGAATAATTTTATTGAGTAATTTAATTTAATTTACTTATGTTATAGATACCCGTGGGTTTGGGTATGGAGCTAAAATTTAAATACCTGTAGATTTGGGTTTGGGTATGGATACTTGAATACCCGTCCCGACCTGTCCCATTGTCATCCCTAGTAAATTCTAAAGATATAGATATCATAATGGAATAATGTTACACATCCAAGTGATTTTGCCAACCAAGTCCAGCTAAGCTCCCTCCACACACGCGTTAGTTTCTCTCTCTTCATTACTGTAGTTTTTTTTTTCGTTTTCTCTTCGTCACAATAAGAAGAGAGGAGAAGGATGATGACAGTAGCGATGACGATGACCACGATGACAGCGATAACGACGGCGGCGGCGGCTGCGACGACGACAATGAAAACAATGGCAAAAAGATTAAGAGAAAGAAGGATAAGAAGCAGCAACAGTGACAAGAGGTGGAGAAGTAGCAGCAGCAACAACAAGAGAAGAAGAACAAGAAGAAGAAGATGATGATGAGGAGGAAGAGAAAGTGGTGGAGCAGCTGCGGTAGGAGGTGGAGGAAGAGCAACAACAGAAGACGAAGAAGAAGAAGATATTGATTTGTGTTTTATTCATCAAATTTGTTTCTGTTTTCTTTTCTATTCTGTTTCTGTTTTTCTTTCAATTCCGTTTCTGTTTTCGTGAAAATCCAATTCAATTCTTATGTGAAAATTCGTTTCTGTTTTATATGAAAATTCCGTTTCTGTTTTATATAAAATTCCGTTTCTGTTTTCGTGACCCAAAGTCACGCCTGAGCGTAAATAAGACCACGCCTAGACGTGGCGCCAAATCCGTTTCTGTTTTCTTTTCAATTCCGTTTCTGTTTTTTTTTCAATTCCGTTTCTGTTTTTGTAAAAGTTCAATTCGGTTTTTATGTGAAAGTTTCGTTTCTGTTTTATATAAAATTCCATTTCTGTTTTCATGAACATCCAATTCAGTTTTTGATTATCATCATCAACAACAGCAACAACAACAACATGAACAACAGCAGCAACAACATAATAGTGGAGAAGAAGAAGAAGAAGAAGAAGAAGAAGATTACGAAAATGGTCGTGGTAGCAATGATGGCGACGACGGCGGCATCGTAGTAGCAGGGAGAAGCTGTAGGAGGAAGAGGAGGAGGAGGAGGAGGACGATGTGGAGGGGAAGGAGTTGTTGCTGAGAAATTGGGAGAGAAATGCGCCGTTTTGAATGGGGAGGAGGGGCGCGTGTTTTCACGCTACTTAGGTGAGAGTGGGTAAAAAATACTTGGTTGAGTTTGGTTGGTGAAATTGCTTGGATATATAGCATTATTGATCATAATGGTATCGATGTATAAATATTTTATATTTGATAGTTAATATATTTTTTCATATGTACATATATTAATGACTTTAAGTGATGAGAATATCTAATATTTTTAAGGTTTTAAGTGTTATTTTTAAAATAAAAATATAAATATATATTAAAAATAATATAACTATATATTTAAAATTTTTTTATATATAATTATTAAAAAATTACTAGATAATTTTATTACTCTAGACAAAACTTACATCTTTACACCTATATATACTTTTACATCGGTAACGAAAATCACACCATATTAAGATTAACACAACACAAACATGGTAGAAGGGACCTAAAAGAGTATATGCCTGACGCAAGAGAGTGTAAATTATTGGACAATTAATTAGCATAATTAACAATGATTAAAGGAGAAAGGGGTGTGTATGTGGAATTAAATGTTGAAGAAATTCAAACCCTAAAGAATCGATCTCTTTGCAGGTTTTGTCGCTGTGAGTCCTCCAATAGTGTCCAAGTTTACAGCCGGATTCCTCTGCTCCTAATAATATTATTACTTCGATACTTGTGCAAAATCCTATTAATTAAGCTCTTATAAATTATATTCTGATTTATTACATTATTAATTTAGTTTAATTAATTTTAATTTTCTACCCCCGTTTGTTGCCCTATCATGACACCCCTTATTATATTCTCTTACTCACGTTTTAGCACGATGCTTACAGCTCAACTTAATCCTTTCATTGGCTATGAGCTCATCCACGTGGCTTACTTAACCTTCATTTTTTTAACTTTAATTTCACCTGCTACTACTACCTTCGCTAAAATAAAAAGCTACATAGTCACCACTATTATTATTATTATTCTATACGGTTCTTATTTTTGTTCCTTTTAACTGCAACATTTGCTAATTGCTACTATAGCCTTTCTTAGGTTTGGTAATAACGATATGCTCTACACCGTTTGTTTATTTATTTATAGGGAAATTAAATTAAAACGGTGTTTAACACTTTACTTTATATGGGGTGAAGTAAAATATAATTTGTTACAATTTTAAGCATTAGTAGACATTTTTTTAGTCCCTCGTCCCACATTTGGTTAAGTTTAAAGAATTTTATTTTGATCTCCTAACACTGTAAATATTTTACACAATTATTATACAATTATATTCGTTTTTTTATGACCAATTACGTTATCAATGAAAAAAAAAGTTACTTTTACTTTTACTGATACGATGTTATATAATTAAATGCATTGCATGTGTAAATATTTTTATATCAACAATACATCAAAATTAAATTCAAATTTAAATCAAGTAAATATATATATCATATCATATTTTTAAAGATTTTTAATTAAGATGTGGTATGTAGGGTTTGTTTTTCTTCCTCTAACCACATGTACTAATCAACACTTGTTAGGTAACATTGTTACATTGGATTAAATAACATTTGTTAACTTTTCAAAGAATCTCCTCATCTGCTGGATTTATAAACTATGATGATAACGGTTTATGCCTCTGATATGTGTTTAACTTTGAGAAAGTAAATGTAAACACCACATGATCAAACGGGTGCCTAGCTAGATTAAATTTATATCTACAACTATATTAGCGTACATTATCAACTATCAACTATTCATACAAAATACATGTATTTTTTAGATTGTTTATTATAAACTCAACTCAAATGATGAGGAGATAAACCGGTGATAATAATTAACATTGAATTGTTAACCTATTTCCTTCAATATTGCCACCAGACCAACAAGACCGATGCTAATTACTTGGTTACATAATATTGAGATATAAAATATATGGTAATGTCATTTATTTTGGCAAATCAAGTCTAATAAAATTATTTAATTTTATGCTAAATAAAAGATCATTTTAGTGTTAAATAATACAAAAAATAACACTAAAATGAATTTCTATTCGAAATCGAAATAGTTTTTTATTTAATATAGAATAAATAATTAAGTTAGACTTAATTGAATAAAATAGATGTACACCTAAAATTATTGTAAAATATATATCGAAAATATGTGAAACAACATATGATTTAGTGATATTTTTGTTAGTTAATTTATTATATCTATATATAAAAATAGTTCATATAAAAGTAATTATTTTTTAAAATTTTTTTCATTCTTTTAGGTTATACTCCTTATCAATTCATTAACTACTAAATCATGTTTTATTTTAATTTGTGTTCATTATATTATATAAAAAGTAATTAAAATAATAGAAATATGTATTGAAACAATTAAGAAAGTACGAGAAGACGTTAATAAATAAAAAAATGACATCACTGGGTTTTGAGAATAATATAATATAATTTGAATCAAAAGGTTTTAATTATTGCTAATTGGATTATAGGTCATGTGATTAGAAAAGCTTGATTTTTAGCAAAGGGAAGTTTTATTGATTTTTTTTATTTAGTGAGAAGAGTATACTAAGAAGTTATGTATGTGTGTGAGTGTGTACCGACTTGTATAAATTCAAAAACATAGTGATGAAAAATCATGTGGCTGCTGGAGATAGAGTAAGCATTTAGCTTTATTTTATTTTAAATTATTCGATAAGATAAAACAAGGATTGAGTCAGATGGGCCGGACTCAAAGGACTCTGATCCCCATGTTAAAACAACAACCATCAGTAACTACTGGATAAGGTTTGCTTGCCCCATTCTTACCATCATCTTTTAATTCAAACTTCTAGTAGATTTTTAGACCCAATACAAAAAAGTTTAATTAAAAAAATTAAGTTATAAAAAAAATTTATATAACAACTTGAGTTGGTCTAGTGATTAGCTCATTAGTCCGCTTAATTAAGTGTTGAGGTTTGAATTCTGTCTTGTGCATGCAGCAAGACAGATTAACTGTTTAAATAGAGTTTAGATTCGCGAAAAATTAGTCATTGATCTATCGGGTTGGAAAATATCTTAAAAAAAAAAATTATATTAATATTAATTAACTGTTTAATTTTTCCTCCAAAGTGTTAGTCTCTAATATTACCTGCGTATATGTCAAACCCTAAATCAGTTGCTAATTTTTTTTTATCAAATATATTTCTAAACATGTTCCCAATTTTTTTATTTCATTAAATTAAACTTTTTATGTCAACTTTAAAGAATTGATTTATTAGTCTTTAATAAATCATTTGGTGCAATCAAGGACTGATTTATTTAACATAAGTGAAATTTAAATACTAATTTAGTAAATAAATTTTCTAGTAAAATAATGTTGGACGACTAAAAATTAATTAGGAATTGTTTTCAGTTATTACTCTAGAAAAACTCCCACATAAATAAATATATAGTTTTAATGCTTTATTTTGGTAAACAATTTTAGTGCATTTTGTAGTTATTTTTCTCTTGTAATATTTTTTTGGGTTAATTTTGCTGGTCTTTGCAAATTATTTGTCTTATCTTGTGGAAGTAATTTTTAAAGCTAGATTAGGTCCATCAATTTTAAGGCATATTGTAAATAAAAATTATCTTATGATTATTAATGAGTCATTTAGATTACCAATCATATGAATTTCGTGCTATAGTTTACTTAGAACAAAATATCTAACGTGAAATTAGTGTCTTAAAATTAAACCTCATAGTCATATTGCTTATATTAAATAAGACTTGGATAACACATGCATGTATAATAGTTTAGACATCCATTATTATCTTAATTAGGAGCCATTTTTAAAATTAAACTCACTCAATAATGTAACACTGTTTTAAATATATAGATCAAATTAAAGTATTATCACATGCAAAAACTCTCTTAATCTTTTCAAAGCTTACATAACATTGTATAAAAGTTGAACTCAAAATAATATATCTACATACATTTTTTTTTGCTACTGTTAGTGTGTTCACTCATTGCACATTTTAGTGAATAATAAGGCAAACAAATGTAAATAATAACATTTGTTTTAGATATATATAATTTATATAACCTTTATCTCTAAGTTGGGGTATATATATGGTTTTTAATTTCTTTTTTGCCCTCCTAATTAGAAAATTAGTGAGATTGCAGTGAGCACGCAGAGAGAGAAAGAGAGTGTCAGCTATCATGTGAGTGTAGGTATGAGGATCATGAGTGACTCTTCTCTTCTCAATCAAGCTTGTTTGTTTGTTTTTTGTTCCAATGGGATAATAATAACTCTAATTTTAATTTCAAGGGTTTTCTCTTCTTTCTTTTCTTTTTTTTTTTTAAATATTAATTTTGTTATTTGATCAATTTCCTTTGGTGCTTCCTCCTCCACACGTGCGTACTCCTAAACCATGTGTTATTGCTAACATGGAACCACGTGCACCGCACACAATATATTATATGCAAGCATCTTTCAATTTGCAAGAAGCAACATGATATCACAAGAGGGGGGATTGAAAAAACTATGTATAATATATAAAAAATATTATGAATATTCCTTTTTTTTCCTTCTCAAAACTACTACATTTAGAGAAGAAAACTGATAGTAAATCTTATCAACATATTATCTTAATTATTAAATATAAAAGTAATTAATACTTTCATATTTACATGGTATTATGTTAATCAATTAAGGAATTATTTGTTTCTCAATTCTTGTATTTTTATAGTAATTTATTTTGCTAAAAATTATAATAATGATAATTTGAATTTATAAGTTATTATATCACCTTACCTGAAGATAATAAAATTCTTGAAAAAGATTTCTGCTTCTCTATCATATCTCTAATTCCCTTCATACTATATTGTTATTTTTTATTATTTTATTTTTTGTTGCGGTAGTTGTCTTATATTTTTGGGGAGATCATTTTTGTTTTGGTTGCATTTTCTTAAAATGTTTTTTGTTATGTAGGAATTCATCGTTAACATTTTTTTTGGGTTAATATTCAACGATTTTTTTGGGCAGTGGTCAAGGTTAAGATTCATGGTTAGCAATTGACGCAATCCTTAGCGTTACCCATTTATTTGTTTGGACTTCAGTTCTTAGTAAGTGTAACCACCAAAATGTCTCTGAGCAATAGGATTATTGGGCTTAGCCCAAGACGAAAACATGAAAAGGCAAAAATCCATAAACCCTAAGCTCTAAAAAAACCCTCTCCAACCAGAGAAGGAAAATTTGTTCAAAAAAAAAAACAACAGAGAAAAAAAAAAGAATAACCACAAAAATGACATCACACCTAGGGGATGATTGTCTAGAGAGCGTGAACATGAATTAGTGGATGGCCCAACAACATGAGATCAGATAGGCTCTGAGACCATATTAGAATTGAGATTAAGTGGGTCTAACTCAATCCTAAAAGCTAGCTCATGGAGTCAGGAATGTCTCACACTTATATTCACTCAAGAGTCCTTATTCATGGTAGATGTAGGACTTGTAATAATAGTTATGTATTGAGTTTGAAACTTAATTTATATAGCTATTTTTTTTGGGATACTTACCCATCACACCTAACTATGCGATTCAGGTCACACCCAGATTATTTGAGGCGAGATACTGAATATCAGGCGGATAAAAAAAGTTTTAAGCTAGGGTGTTGTTAAACAATGAAAATCACTTTGAGGGTTAGTGTATAAAAATATTTTTCGCATATATGAACTTATATATATAACCTAAATGTCGCTCACACACTCATATATATCTTGCTCAATTGGTAGTAGTGTGTGCGTGTGTTTCCCCCTTCCCATGTCCCGGGGTCGATCCCCAGTTATAACCAAAAAAAAAATTATATCTTGCTAAAATGATTAAATTTATATTATTCGATCAACGTTATTTGATTTCATGTCAAATCCAAATTTGTAGGTCCTGATCTTAGCTTTTGACTTTTGTAGAGACCTAGCGAAAGAGACATTGATTAGTAGTAATACTTAAGCCAATAATCAATACACATATCTCTTGCTTTCAACTTAACTAACTTGAATAACGACTTTGTTGGTTCATGTTTTTATTATATGGTTCATTTAAGGTCTCCGTGATGAAGTGATAGTTAGTTGATGTATGTGGAGGAAAACACTATTGCATGTTTCTTCTTAGTTCTTATATTCGTGTGATTATTAACTTTACCACAAAATTAAACAAGAAATTAAATTGAAGCCAAAGCAACAGTAATGTTTATGGTTTCACCATGCTAGCATGTGAGTACCGCTAACAACTTGTATCAATCGGTGCCAAGTTGCTATTGGACCACATCTCTAATCCTTAGCTAAAACATAACTACTTTTAGTAATGGCAAGAATTTATTTATATATATATATATATATATTATTGCATGACTAAACTAATGTTAAATCATAAATCTAACTATATGGTTAACCGAAAGGGGAAAAAATATATCTTATCATTATAATATTTTATGTATTCCATAACTCTTTTCTTC
The DNA here is from genome assembly GCA_036250425.1 of Stylosanthes scabra. Taxonomy (NCBI): domain Eukaryota; kingdom Viridiplantae; phylum Streptophyta; class Magnoliopsida; order Fabales; family Fabaceae; genus Stylosanthes; species Stylosanthes scabra. The sequence goes on from JASCZI010030222.1 coordinate 200,454, forward strand.
TTTTTAATTTGTTCTATATATATTAAAAATAATAATTAAAAAAAACTCAAGGATTAACTGTTTTAATTTACATTTATCAACACTACTTTTAGCTAACAATCTAATATCCTTGGTTAGTAGTCTAATACCATATTTTTTATTAAAATTTTTAAATATTGTGAGCTAATTATTGGTAAACAACAATAATAATAATAATAGATTTAGGAGAGACTGCTGAAGAGATTGCTGTTTCAAGATTTAGCTGTGCGTTTTGTTTTGAAATTTTATTACGTGATGGTATTATCAATACTGAGGTAAATAGGGTGTTATGGTTGTTATTCTTGTTTTGGTGTGTTTATTTGTTTTGGAATTATACTTCTGAATCCTAATGATTTTGTCGAACAGATTAACTTAGGATTTCAGTCCGTCATTTTGCTCCCCGTTTGGGTGGATAATAAAACCAATCTTTCTTAAAAAAATTTTGTTAAAGTTTTAAAGTTATGAAACTTTAACTAATATACGATAGTTATTCACTTAATTTATTGGTTATAATTTCCTATGATAGTGTAGATCTCCATCTTGATCAAGTATTGAAACAATGATGATAGTTATATTCAGTAAATATGGAATTCACATATGTTCTATATTAAACTGTACAAGTAAAGAGAATAGATCGATATCATGACTCTTGTATTATTATTGTTCCTCCCAACAATTTACAAACTAAATAAATAATATAATACTGAAAAACTGAGTCTTATCATATTCACATGATTACATTTTAAATATATTTTTAATGTATATATATGTACACCATATGAAAAAAACTAAGGAATTCTTTTTCTTAAAACAAAAATTAAAGAAAAGAAAAGAAAGAGAAAAGTGTGCGGTTACCTAGCTCTAACACACGAGATAAAGGTAAGAAAGAAATGATGCAGGTAAACCTCGTGCTTCATATGTCAACTTCACCATACCCCTTTTTTTCTTCTTTCGAGTGTCACTTACAACAACCATACTAGCGTGGAATTGAAGCTCACTATAGTACTCATCATCAAACATTTATAGGTAACACAAAGAAAGAAAAATTTTAAAAAATTAACAAATAAATTAAAGTACACTTATCTTTCAAATTAGATAGACATTTAATTCAATAATCTTCACTCACAAAAAAGTTGCATTGCACGGGCCATTCCTTTCATATTAACTAATTAAATTTCTATTATCAAACTCTCGAAAAATCTAGCTAAATTAAGTTCACGGCCTTGCAAAATCCACATTAAATTGAGTTTCTATAACATCCACATAATTTTATAAAGTTCTAGATTCCAAGAACTTAGCTGGTTATAGTAGAATTATATTATTATAAATAGCGGTGTTCCTTCCTTCTTAAACCATTAAGATCATGTTTATGTGTTCATGCTCTTAGTCTAAACCTAAGTGTTCTTCCACTATTGCTACAAAATTTCACACTTTTCTCAAGCTTTCTAATATCCCAATTTCTTATTATTCTATTGATCCTTCAATATTTAGGTTCATATAATCAAAGCTTAATTTCACATATGGCGCCACCACATGGAGATTCTTTGCCTAGTAGCACTACTTTCTCTACTAGGAGCAACAACAACCTATTGTCAAAGCCATCAAAGCTTTCATCTGAGAGTCTTCAAAGAACTATCTCGGACATCTCGTTCGAGCTAGCGAAGGAAGCGATGATCATCGATTCTTCTAAGAATAATGATAATAAGCAGCTTCCGGCCATATCAGAGGTTGAAGATGGAAAGTGTGAGTGTTGTGGCATGTCCGAGGAGTGCACTCTTGAGTACATGGACCGTGTCCGCAACAGGTTCCTAGGGAAGTTTGTGTGTGGTTTGTGTTCGGAGGCGGTGAAGGAAGAGTTGGAGAAAAATGGAGGGAAGAAGGAAGAGGCTTTGAGTTCTCACATGAGTGCATGTGTTAGGTTTAACAAGTTTGGAAGGGCATTTCCGGTATTGTATCAAGCTGAGGCAATGAAGGAGATGTTGAAGAAGAGTAAGTTTGATGGAAAAATTAGGGCTAAATCTATTAGCCCTAGGGAAAAAGGAGGAGGAGAAATTAAAGGAGGACTTGCTCGTAGTTCAAGTTGTATTCCAACAATCACAAAAGAGTTTAATGATATCAAAATAGCCCATTAATTAATCTTGTGCAAGAGGTGATTATGTTCGAATTAATACGACGTCGACATGTGTTATGTTAAGCAGTTTAGTTATGGGACGAATAATTTGATTTTAACTTTCTAGCTAGCTAGTTAGGTATATGGGGACATAGTCTTGTATATACTTATACATGTTCCCAATAGTTTTATCTTCTTAGTGCATACTATAATATGTTTCATGAAACCCCAAAGTGATTCTTAGGTTTTTTTATTAGGTGATGGTCACTGAATTTCCCCATTCTAACCTTTGAATCCTATAGGTTTTTTTTTTTTTTTTTTGGTTATGATGAATTTTTCATTTTCCCTTTGTATCTTTAAGATTTGGTATTTTCCTTGTTTGCATTTCTTCCTGAGAAGAGAGTTGTTCGTTGTTTTTTAATTTGTTAGTGTGGTTTTTAATTATCCTTGTCTTTTTTCCTCCAAAGTCAAGATATGTATTATAGATGTAACCAATCATGTATTATGGAATAAAATGTATTTGATGTAATGATGATGATGCGTGATATTTATGGATTCAATAATTTTTTTTCCAATTATATTATCTGTGACGGAAGAAATTAATTAGAAGCAAATTTTATGGCAGATTAGCACGAGTGCAAAAAAGAAATTCAAGAAAAATTGTAAAACAATATATGTAAAATATTCAATCCTGATGTAGATACACTATTTTGAGATTTTTGAGTTACTGAATTAATCTAGCCTTGGATTTTAATTAATGATAAAGCTGAGAACTTTTTTTTTTTTTTATAGATAACATGAAATTAAATTATAACATATATCTAAGATTTTTAGATTTCTAATTTACAGAACTATAGGTTACATTGTCTCCTAGACTTCATTAAAATCAATGGCTTTTGTATCACATCTGACAGATATTTTTGTTCTTGCATCACACGTCACATAAAAAACGTTTCAGGTATAATCGAAAATCGAATGTTCTTATATTTTTAATCATTAATTATATATATATATATATATATATATATATATATAATTAAGATTAACTGCTAAAAATATAAAAATATTTAAATTTTTGACTCATATTAAATCAGGGCAGTTGAGAAGTAACTCTAAATATTAAATATTAAATTCCTAACTCATCAATTTTTTTTTGACATGTAACTCGATTTTAAACCGTAAATTATAATAATATAAAGACCATAGTGTTACTATTGATAAAAAAAAATTTGTTTAAAAAATGTGGTTTTCGGTATTAAATTTTTTTAATTTTTTTTTGGTATTGAAATTAAAATAGGTTGTCCTAACATTTCTCATTTATGGGCTTCTAACAAGTATTCATAACATAATTAGAATAAGCTTAGAATAAGCTTGATTGGGAAGAAAACCGTTGGGCCGAATTTCACTGTTTTGGCAGTTTAACAGATGTTTTTGTCTACATTGGTATAATTTCTTGGGTCTAGTTTATGTTGGGCTTAGAAGTCTAGCCCATGTTGAAGTCAAAGAACCTTAAATACCAGCCCTTGTTAACCCAGAAAAAAAAATACCAGCCCTTAATAAAGCATAATCATGCCGGCCTCAGGGTAGCCCGGTGACAAGGAGCTTGGTCCCCAAGCTATATACTGAGTTCGAGATCGACATTGTGCACAAATTCATTAGTGATCTTTTAGATTTTATAAAAAACTCAGCAATGATCAAGTAATAAATATATTAAGTGTGTGAATATGTAGTGTAAGCATGTTTACAACGTTAGCTTAGAATTGAAAATGTTGTCTAATCTATTTGACAAAAAAAAATATAATTATAAATGACAAAATCAAAGCGAAATTATTTTATTTATATAAAAACTTATAAATATATGGTGATTATTTGATGACTAATTTTAAACATTAATAAATCATTTTTGTATAATAAAAATATTGTATAAGAGTAAGGGCAATATTATATAATATGAGAAAAATTTATTATCTAAACTTGAATATCTAATACTTCTATTATGATTTTTTTTTTTCAAAAAATCATTTCTAGGGTAGCCCCACCAATAACGATCGTGTGAAGAAAAAGAAAGAATAGATAAAGTAAAAAGAAAGTGATTCTAAAATCTAAATAATTAAGATTAAATAGCAATTGAGGCACGGTAGGTTCAATAATAATCTAGGTTAGGCAGATTCAATAGTAGAATCCAATATCATCACATTTTTCTCCTTCTCCTCTTCCTTTTCCCCCACACACTCTCACACACATATAAATAAGACTCTTCCCCTTCCTTCTTTTACCCATCCCTTCAACTAACAAACCTTCAAATCATCTCTTTCCCTCTCTCCAAAAATCCCTCTAAAATTCTATTTAGCAAATCAAATAATCTCATCTCATAATCATTATTAAAAAATGGAAAGCAACCTACCAGTGATAGCAAAGAAAGTGTGGAACATAATACGTGTTGCCTTCTACATGTTAAGGAAGGGCATTTCAAAGGGCAAACTCATCTTAGAACTCAACAACATGGTCCTCAAACGCCGCCGCAAACTCGCCGGAAAAGCCATCGCCAACCTCATGATGTTCCACCACCACCACAACCCCGACATGCACCTCCAACAATTCTCCACCACAAGGGAGTATGAGTTTAGCTGCAGCAACACGCCCGAAAACTTCTTCTCCAAGCTTCACCGCAAGAACAAATTCTTCACGCGCTCTCACGCGCCTCATGAGTGCAACGATGACGTCATGACCGTTAGTGCCGTCAAGGCCGTGTTGGAGATGCTAAACAACAATAATGAGGGTGTGGTGGAGGCTTCCCCGGCTCTACCGGGGTTCGGCCGAAGCCCTATGGTTAGGCAGTTGAGGGTAACGGATTCGCCGTTTCCGGTGAGCGACGAGGCGACGGAATTCGATAAGGATCACCAGGTGGACAAGGCTGCCGAAGAGTTCATCAAGAGGTTCTACAAGGAGTTGAGGAAGCAGCCTTAAGCATTAATTTTCCATGGTTACGTAGTTTTCAATTTCTTAAATTTGTTTACAAAACCATAATAATGTTGATTATTATTACTATCACTACTTAGCCAAATTGTGGTTTGGAAATTTCTAAAATGAAAAACCAAATATATGCTTATACAGTTTTGGATATATATATATATGTAGAATGAGTTCATCATGTGTGTTAATTATATATTGAGAAGATTTGTATGTTCATCAGTTGTAACTTTCATATATGAACAATAAAAAAGAAAAACAACAAGATTATAAGTTATAATTCACTTAAGAGTCTTAGACACCAATTTTTTTTTTATTCTTAGATGTATATATATTTTCAATTTGTTTTTTGACAAAGTTGTTCAATGATTTTGTTGAACGAGTGATAAGCAGTTTAAGTATTTCAAACAGAAATTATCATATCCTATCATGATTAATTGAAATTATACAATTAATCGTATATTCTTATTGTGTACCCTAACAAACGTAGAATCTTATCGATATCTATAGGTATATCTTGTTGATTATATATAATTACTCAAAGAATATTGAATCTTTGCATTTGGAATTAGTAGTGTATAATAGATGTTGGTTTTAACAACTTATAATCAAGCTTTCTCCTCCTCCTTTTGTTTTTCTTAGTCTTTTAAGGCTGCTCTTGTCTTTAGCCTCTTCTTTTATATATACACTATCTAAGCTTTCTGGGTTTTAATATCATTCATTCATTTTAATAGAACTACATTGCTTGCCTTATGTGTACGCACCCGCTCCAATTATAATAAAGACCACATTTGGTGACCATTTTTGTTTTTATGTGATCACATCTAGCTAGAGATTCATCTGTATTAATTAATTAATAATCTTACTAAAGTTATTATTAGAACTAACACATCTTTAATAAACTCTTAAAGTATTTATTAGAATTTAGTGCTTCTAGATTATATATCTTCCACCAAATCAAAGTAGTCCTAATATCAAATGTGAGAATTGAATTTAATATCTTATTATTATTGCAGGATTTTATTGGTGATGACAAATTATTGCATTATATATTTTCATCTAAAAATGATGAAAAGATAAAAGAGACAAAAATAGTCATATAAAAATAATAAATAAATATATTTTAAAAATTTGTCCATATATATTTTATATCTATTTCTAAATATCTCTCATCATTCCAAAATTCTTTCATTCATACCTTTATTTATCTTCTTTTTTTCATTTTTTTGTTGTGTAGTCACTCAAAAACAAACATTAATGGACCTAAGGCATTTTGATTGTGTGATTTGGTTTAAAAGTTAAATTGGCTTTAACAGCAAAACCACCATCTCCACTAAAATTTTCTTCAAATATGAATCCACCACTCATGCATGAAAGTGAAACCATACATACATAGCCGTGGCCCCCTCTCTCCTATAAAATATTGCTGCCTTTCTCAACTTCTTTATTGCTTTTTCTCTCTTCTTTTTTGCTTTTAACTTGCTTTTGAATTTATTAATATATATTTAGTTAATTATTATTAATTTAATTTCATGTTTTGTATGGTTCCACTTTTCTAATGCTTAATTTAATTTGGTTTGCTCTATATGAAGGAAAGTGTCAACGCCACCATGGGAAGAAGACATGCAAATAAAGAAACAAGTGAGCCATATAAGTTGGCACTATCATGAATTAGACATAATAATATTTTTTATCTTTTCCATTTGTATCATGTATGTACCTCTAATGACAATAAGAGGATATATATTAGATATAGAAATCATGTATTTCTTTATAATAATTTAATTATTTTTAATACATAATCTATAATATCATAATTTTAATGACTAAAAATATAATGTTCAATCTTTGTTGTCTTGGTTATTTTAAATAAAGAAAGAATTTCAATATAGATAAAAACAAAACTACTTAAATATTATGTAAAATTCACATTTAAAAACCTAAAAATAGACCCCTATGTATGTGAGGACTAAAAATTTATGTTAAATATATAATTATTGAAATAAATTTTAGTTGGAACCACCACAGTAATCGCCGGTAAATTGTATTTAGCGACAATTTTTGAAAAAATCGCCGTTAAATAACCACCATTAAGTGCCGTTTTTGTTGTAGTGTGTACACAATCCTCCCTTCAAGTACAAAATGACTCTTATGTACAAAATGACTCTTATGCAATAAAAAAGATTTAATATATAATAATTATTAATATATATTTATGTAATGGTTTATTTTTAAAAAAAAATTAACATTTTGATATGATATTATTGATGATTATCCTAGTTAAGGAGTCAAGAGGCCATGTAAGTTAGAACTCCAATATAATCCAAAACAAATAAAATTTCACCAACTTAGCTTGTTGGGATTGCTTGGATTTTGTTTAGGGTATGTATATGTTCTTGTCAAATTATTATGTCATCTAGATCAACTATTACTGTATGTGTGAGTCTGAGTTCATTATTATATGCTTCCACATTATTGCATTGCATTCTCATACAAATTTGGATGCGCTTGTTTCAATTTTTTCTGACATAAAATTTGTATTATTGAACCAAAAAAATTCAATTTTCTCTTATTTATATAAATTTTATAAAATTATTTTTTTTCTTACTAAAAAAAAATCAGTTTTAATTTCTTTCTTTTTAAAAAATGTTAAACAGAATCTTTTCTGGTGTAATATCAAATGATCATCAATAAATTATCAAAAGAAGAATTAGCAAGGAACAATAGTTAGTTAACTAATGCCTGATTACACTTTAGTTGTTGTAACTTAAGTGTTACACTCATACGTAGATTATTTTTAGTTCTTGTCAAAATCACGTTGTAATAATAAATTATGTGATAATTAGGGGTTTTTTTTTTTGGGGGGGGGGGTTGTCTTGATGATTAGGGATTTAGGGTTACATATAATATTACAATAATAATTTACAAGAGAGAATACTATTAGATGATGATGAATTGAATAAACATAATAATAAAAAAGAGTGGGCCAAATTAGATTAGAATCAGTAATAATTAAGAACACCCTTGAACATTGTTTACAAAGATACAAATTAAATGAAAACTTTGATTTAATTTGATACAAGTGAAAGCTAGCTGGATACCTGGATTGTTATTCTAGCTGGACACCTGAAAACTAAAGAGTTGGTAGTTTTAACCTTGCTTTGTTTATTATTATTATTATTATTATTATTATTATTATTCTCTTCACAATGAAAGCTGGCAATAATGAGAAACTATTGATGATAGAGCCAAATGTTTTAGTGAGGTAATGATGATGTTCAATGAAACTATATATGGTAGCTGGGTTTCGGGGGACATCAACTTGCTATAATTATATTTTAAATAATATTGTTTAAAATGTATAGTTAATTTTCTATTTATTTAACACAAGTGGATAATAAAATAACTGTGTTTTCTTTTTACAGGAGAAATCATATAACATGCATTAAGACTTAAGAGTCATGTTATGGTGCATGCACAATACAAAATTATTCTTTTAAAAATAAATACATAATAGCATGTGCAATAATTTATATTTTCTTTAAGATTTTAACTACAATAATATTCTTTAATTTACTATCCATCATCAAAGAAATTCAATAAAATTAATTAATAGGTAAATAGAATTTGAAATATACTAATATCAGGGCCCTCCTTTTCTTTGCATGCAAGAATGATAGATCAATTTATAAACATATATATAATAAACAGTGCTATTTTAGCTGTCTACCATGACAACAGTTTGGGCACACAGTAAAGATTAATTTCCATAGCTACTTGCTTTTACTAGTTTGGAAAAGAAAGCTAATTAATTAATAATTAAATAATAATATTAATATATTATATATAACATAACAGCAACATATGTAGGAGAATTTTGGTTCACAAATATCTTTCTTTAAATACTCATTGTATTGTATTTATAGATTTTTCTTTTGACTATTTGGTTCACAATCTAAGATCTTTAATTAATTAAAGTAAACAATACTGTACTTGTGATTTTGATTAATTCCATCATATTTATCATATTTATTATTATTATTATATTTTAGACTTTAGTAATACAATATATAATAATTATAAAAATTTATCTATTTATGTCGTAAAAATATATATTAAGATTGTAAATTAATTTTTTATTAAAAATACAAAAAAATTAAATTTTCAATGTATTATTTTATATTTATTAAATATTAACATTTAAAATTTTTCATTAATAACAAAGTTATTATGTATCTTAAGAATACATACTAGCTAAATCCTAAACCCTAATTATAATAATTAACGTGCATGAGCTAGCAAGCATAAACTAACTTCTATATATACATTATTATATAGGATTCTATGAATTTAGGAACTTCTTTTTTAATTTACGTGGTTGTTTAAAACGTGATTTGGTCTCCCATTAAGAATTAGAACTATAAATAGAAAGGAATGATATCAAATAATAACAATAATAGAATTTAAATTGAATTTTGGGACGTTGACTCTGACTACGAATTTTGCGCATGACTAAAAAAACGAAGCACCCCAGCAATAACAATTATTACTTCATTCCTATTAAAAGCTTAATGCAGCCGTATACGCTTTATATAATATGCATTCATCTTTTTTTCTTAACACCTTTATTTGCTTAAAGTTGATTCAATTATGTTGTTCTCAATGCTCTAAATTTCGCTTTGAATAGTACTTTACATTTGTATGTAGCTTTGTTTAATATCTATGCCTACAAAATCTAGCTAGGTAGATTGCGTAGTCATGATTTAATGTTTAAGCAAGAGACATTCAAATCATATGAATAGTATTATCAATTCCCTTTGTTATCTATCTATCAAATCATAGTTTTTTTTAATTTAATTTTAAACATATATATTTGTTTCGTTGAGCAAATATAATCATGTTAGTAACATAATAATAAAATAATTAAACTTTCTCAATAATTAATATTATTTTAAGAAAACATAATTATTTAACCAAAATTTCAAGCTAAACCGGTATAATGTCAATTATAACAAGTTTAATTTATTATATTTATTGTTATCATTACACACATACATTAGTTAGATAAGAAAAATAATAGAATTGTCAATGACATTAGGCATATATAAAGTATTTTATTATTATTATTATAAATAATTTTAATCATTCATTAATTACAAATTTAATTATATATATTACTATTATGATATATTTGATTTTTTTCTGAGGATTATTAATTATTTAGTGATAGAAATGTAAAATTGAATACATATAATTATAAATATATATAAATAATATATAATAACTAATTTAATGGGTGATTTTTTTATATGCATAACAAAATATATACACAATTCTGTGTGTGTGTTTAGTATATTTAGTCAGCATTTGAATAGGAACTTGTTTTTATGTCTGAGACTATGCAACTTACTGCTATTCGTGCGCATTATTTTACTCTTATTTTTCTTTCACACTTTGAATCGATCAAACTTTCATACATGTTTCTCTTTAGAATTTTTGTTTTTTTTTACTGTACTCTGTCTTCTATTATTGGAAGTGGTTGATTGGTCCAAATCACTTTAACTTATTATACACACATTGCACAATCAACGTACTCAAAGATATTGAGAATATTCACAGAAAGAAAATTTATTATTTTCATTAATAGCTGGTTTTCAAAGATATTCGAAATTATTTTTTTTGGTGTCTATTCGAAATTAATATATTTTGATGATTGATGTATATTAATAAGAAATTAGGGTTTACTCGCTCCTTTGGTTGGTTTTATATATATCCACTGTATTTTCGTGTTTTGTCTTATTAGAACATGATACAATAAGAATCTTAACACTACTACTTGTCATAAGGATTTTTATTAAAATAATTAATTAATAACATTATTGTATAAATAATATATACATTTGTATAATATTATATATATCATTATATACTTTCATACATCAAATTTATAATACAAAAAATATAAAAATCAGCACAGAAAAATTCACAAAATACATTAATACAACATATCATAGTATAAAAATATTTATATATAATATAGAAATAGAATATATCAATATGAAAATTAAAATAGAAAAGAAAATAAGAGGTGCAGGCGCGGAGCCTGGTTGGCTAGGGGTTCCCAAACTAAATTTTTTTATATATAAAATCCATAGCCCCCTAATTTCATGTATTTTCCTTTTTGTATAGTTATATTTTTTATGGGTAATACTAGACGTACCATTGTATATACCATAGATTAATTCTATATGTTAATAAAAATAAAATGATGATCAAGTTATAATTATTAGATTCACACTAAATCAAACACTTAAGCATAGCATCGTTTAACAACATGTAGGAGGGTATGTAAATAATATAAACTTTGTACATGCAATAATATTTGGTTTCAAAAATCTATATGGGACGGTAGAAGGTGGAGAAGGTGGCTTGGAATAAAAAATACAAATAAATGATATATTATATACAAAAAACGTGGCCCGCATGTAGAAAATAAAGCTCATTTTCTTCTATGCTAAGCTTTCACTTACTTATTTGTTGCATGCTGCCAAACAAAACCTTAACGAAAGAAAAGTAAAAACCCTAATGAACACAAAAATATAATGTCTGCGCGTGTTGTTCATGACCCGTTTACTTCCCTTACTAGAATGTTAGTTCTAACTTCCCACACATATACCCACATTTGTGGGTAATTTAAGATCATACAATGATGGGTTACGGCCTACGGGTTAGACTGTTTTATGATCTCTTCTATTATGTTGAGATTCTGCATACAGAGATCACATTTTTTAGTATCTGAGTAGCTTACAAATTAATGATAAGATACAACAGAAAGGTGTTGGATTCATTGTCAATATACATATGTCATTTTTTGGGTTAAAAGTTAAATTAATCCTATAAAATGGATTGAAATTTGAAAGATTTTATCGGTTAAATTAGCCTTTAAAAAATTTAAAATTTAATTATATTCGTCTTTTTATATATTACTCCATTAACCATTTTTGTTAACAATTGTCCACATGAAACATTAATAATACTTTAAAAATGATATCGTGCTTATTATAAGAGTTGTTTGGGCAAAAAGACTCCCTTTTGCGCGGATAATGAGAATAATTATTTAACTTTTACATTTACGATTATAACATAAAACTGCGTTATTTTTGCCTAAACAACTCTTATGTATCAAGACAACGTCGTTTTTAGGGTATTGATATGTCATATGTGGACAATTGTTAATAAAAATTGTTAATAAAGTGACAGAATGACGAATATGATTGATTTTTAAATCTTCTAAGGCCTAATTTGATTGATAAAATTTTTCAAGAACAAATATGACTATCAACCATTTTTCGGAGACTATTTTAAGCATTAATCCGACTTTTTTTTAATATTTGTATACGAATATCATGTATACTATCATTCATATTCTATATTATTGATTAATTTTGACTATATGTATATTATTAATACGAATTTAATAACAGAGTTAATTAACTAACTTAAATTAATCAAGTTGTTAATTAACTTATTAATTTAATTTGCTTAAGCAATCGTAGGAAGTATGCTTAAATATTAATTATTTTGATTTAGATGTAAAATTTTGGTAAACTACTAATGCTAACATAGTCATTAGCACCTTAGCTTGTTATGTATATTGAGTAGTAGAAGGCATATATAGCCGAGATAGTAGACCCAACAATTAATGTTGCTTTTTCTTATATGTGATTTTTTATATTGAAGTGGGCTTAAAAAGAGTTAGGGTATAAAATATATAAATTATCATGCAAGGTAAGTGAGTTTTGGTTTCGTCCGTTTGGCCACTATATATATTTATATAGTGACACAAAACAAGTGCACATTATTTTTTTAAGGGTAATCTTTTGCTTATCAATGGAAGCTTGTTGGAGTTAGAGGCGACAACATCCTACCAAATATAACAATTTATATGTTTATACATATCCACATCCACATATACATATACATATATACAAGTTTATTGATATATAATTTTGGTTTTGTATAACTTTTTCCTACCACTCATCCTATTTTATTTAGAATAATTGGATTGGATTTGAAGAACTCTAAAGATATATATACATCTCTCTCATCAATGGAGGTTCATTCTTAATTTCATAGCTCAAATTTATGTTCAACTAATTAACCGAGTCTTTCAGCTTATTTCTAGGGATAACATACTTCCAAATAATAAGGATTAGCTTTCCTATATTGTCTGATAAACCTTATTACCTCAACACAAATTTAAGCTGTGTAATGACCAAAGCTGCTGCTAGCTGGGTTTTTTTTTTTTTTTTGTATCTCTAACTTGACCAAACCCCATAACAATACATTTTTTTTCATTGAACCATACAAAGTAGACATTTTTTTTGGACATTGGGTTATCAGGATGATATATATCCTAAGAAGTAAGAACCCTACTCAGGCCCAACTAGCATTACCATCTCTCAACACTAGACCAAATTGACTACTGCCTCACGGTGAATCAGCCAGCAGCAACTTGGATATAAAAGCCCAACAAAATATTCAAATCCAAAGCTCCTAAAGAAATAAGAGTCTCAGATGGTTAGGGCTTGATCCAATTAACAAAAATGATTCGATGAAGAAAAACATATCCAAGACCAAATGTTCCGTCCAAAAAAGAGCATAAGGGGAAAAACAAAATAATACTATAATCGCCCACCGTGGGGCTCGAACCCACGACCACAAGGTTAAGAGCCTTGCGCTCTACCAACTGAGCTAGACGGGCATTTAATGCCAAGTATAGATGTAGACTATTTTAAGAAATAGTTTCCTGATCAACTATTGAAAGAAGTTTAACAGACTCATCTCTTTAAATTTGGCTAACCTTATCATACTTGTTATCGTTAAACTTAAACACATAAATATAGACCATTTTTAATACAAAATTTTAAACAATGCTACGAACAATGTTAGAAAATGAGTGAATTAGATAAATAATTGATGGTAAAAATAGAAAGAAAAAAGATATTAACTTTTTATTATCTTTCTAACAATAAATCTAGCTGAAAAAGTGGTTTTACCAACCAAGTGACTAACCAAGCAAATAACTTCACGCGCTCTTTTTCCTTAATACAACACTAACCAAGTGCTTTAACCAAGCAAATAACCAAAACAAATCTTTTCTTTCCATTTTTCGTTTTTTAGCTTGATTTGCGAGATTCATCGTCGTTTTCGTCTTCCTCTATTGTTAAATTTCGTTCTGGAACTTTTATCGTTGTTTTCTTCTTCATTTTCTGTTGTTAGAAGAAGATGATGATGAAGATGATGATATAGATGCAGACATGATCAAGGAAGGAAAGTAGAAGAAGATGCAGATGTAAACTTGGAAGAAGATGGAGTACATTTGATTACATTTGAGTGGTAACTGTTTTTGTTTGCGTTCACGTGTTGTTTTATTTTTGTGTATTTTAGTTTATGTTTTCGGCTCATTTTAGCTTTTTGTTTCTGCCTATTTTGTCTTTATATTTCTATGCAGTTTTGAGATCTTGTTGATTTAAGTTGTTGATGTTGTAGTGATTTCTTTTCACTTTGTTTTAGGTGTTGTTGTTATGATTTTGTTTGTGAATAGTTTGGCTTTCTATTTCTTTGATGATTTAAGGCGTTGTTGTGATGAAGAAGAAGATTTTATTTCTGCGCATTATTGCTTTCTATTTCTGCACGATGTTGCTTTTTTTTTCTGCGCATTATTGCTTTCTGTTTCTGCGCAATGTTGCTTTCTATTTCTGCACATTACAGCAACAACAGCAGCAACAATAATAACAAACAACAACAAAATCAATATAAAACAGAGAAAGATGAGAGGAAGATGAAGAGGAAGAAGAGAACGAGGAGGAAGAAGAAGAAGAATGAGGAGGAATTGAATGTTTTGAATGTTCATAAATTTGAAGAGCGGTGGTGAGAATATGTTTCAAAAAGTACTCTAAGTGCGTGTAAATGCATGTTTTTTATGAGAGTGATTGTGTTATTTGTAAATCACTTGGTTAACTATTTGTTTTGGTAAATCACTTGTTCAAACAGCAAGACTGATCTTCTAATATTGACTATTAAAATTTTTTTCTATAAAAATTTTATTTGTACACAAAAATAAATTCAGATATATATATATTTTATATTTTAATATGTATTATATTTAGTGACTGATTTGGTGTAAATTTAGACTAGCTTTTTTTAATAGATAACTCTTCAAAACATCTTATATTGTCAATAAATTTAAATTAAGTTAATCATTAAAATTAAACTTTTTTAGTACTGAAATTAAGTTCTTATTTATAATTTATTATTTTATTTTAAATATATTTATATTTATATTTATAATATTAAATTAAAAAAGGGTATATATTTCTTACAAAAAATTACGATTAAAGAAATATAAACATCGTGTTCTGTGCCCCCATAGAAAGTACTCTCTCTCTCTCTCTCTCTCTATCTCTCTCTGTATTTTCTCTCTCCTCTGCGATCGATTCTTCCTCACTTCCGTGATCGGAACCCTAAATCTTCCGTAACGATCCCATTTCGCGTGCAGATTCCACTCTTCAGAGTACCCATCCCCACCAACAATCCCAAACTCAACCACATTCTTCTCTCTCACCTTCTATTTTCAACTCATCACTGTTCTAGAAGATTCCCACGACAGACTAACATTCCCTTTTCGGTGTGTCCTGATCGGAACCCAACAGGGTCTCAGAAACACGCACAAATTCCATAACTTTCCATACATCATTCTCTCTTTCTCTCTCTGTGTGTGCGTGTCTGTTTTGTGCGTTCGTGGTGGTGCTTGTTTCTGTGTCTTGTTTGCGTAATTCTGAGAGAAGAGGATGAGATTTGAAGGATGAACGATGCCTGTGCTGCGTAGCGGAGCGCGCAGGGGCCGGGCAGCAGCGAAGAAGAAGCAGCAACAACAACAGGAGGAGCCACAGCCACAGCAGTTACAACCGCAGAATCCGGTGGTGGAAGGGGAAGCGATTGCTACGAGAACAAGGAGGCGTCGTGCGGCGGCGGCGGCAGGAG
>JASCZI010030222.1:216607-234291 GCA_036250425.1 Stylosanthes scabra
AAAGAAGAAGGAGGAGGAGGAGGAGCAGGCGAAGGTCAATGAGAAGGTAGTTGTTGAGAAGGAGGAAGAGAAGAAGGGAGTTGAGGTTGGTGAAGGAGCAGAGAAAGAAGAGGTAGGAGAGAAACAGATGGATGATTTAGACAGCGGTGGCCGCAGCAATAAGGCCAATGCTGGTGAAGATGAGGGCACCACTGCTCCACTTCCAGAGAAGGTTTGATCAAAATCTGTCTTTTCTTGAATTGTAATTGTGGTTTATGTATATAGATATGGTTCATGATATAGAATACTATGGTTTTGATGTGCGGTTACAGCATGGGACAAGGTTTTGTTGTTGACGGTTTTTTAGTTGTAGGTTCATGGCATGGTGTTCTTTAAATTGTTATTATGGTGTAATTGTTTAGGGTGGCCTACTCAGGGAAGAGTGAAACTCAATCTCTTTGAAAAGTTCCTATTTTACTCATTCTAGTAATCTAGTTTTGATGATAGTGACACTTTGTGTTTTGGATTAAAAGTTTTCTATCCAGTATTTCGCTTGCCATTTCTTAGCTTATGGTGATTGTGCATTATTACTTGTGGGGAACAGTCTTGATAAATTCTCTTTGCTTGATGTCAATGTCTTTTAAAGTGAGGAATCTACATATGATGGTAGCTCACTTCTTGATTTAGTTTTTGGAAATTGATAAGGTATTCATGCAGGAAAATGTGTATTGATTTTTCTACTGCATGGCGTTCTTGTAGTGTAAAATGGAATTATCTGTGCTTATGTGCCAAAAAAGTTGAAATCATGGTTGTTAACAGTTGTTTCTACACTCAGTTAGGGTCTTGAATTACCCCTTGCATACTAATCTTTTTTGTGTCTTTGGCACAGGTTCAAGTAGGTGGTTCTCCTTTGTATAAATTAGAAAGAAAACTTGGAAAGGGTGGATTTGGTCAAGTATATGTTGGTCGGCGGATTACCGGTGGGAATTTGAATGAGAGAACTGGACCTGGAGCTGTAGAGGTATGCGCATGCTATCAACCTTTGGTGATAAGTTGTATTTCTACTTCTAGTTGTGCAAGTAATTTTAATTTCAGACATAACAGTTTAAACTTTTGTTCCCAGGTTGCGTTAAAATTTGAGCATAGAAGTAGTAAAGGATGTAATTATGGACCACCATACGAGTGGCAAGTGTACAAGTGAGTTCTAGTTTTGACCTTTGTATTTTCTCTTTTCTCAGTTTGTGTACCATGCTTCTTTTTTCAATCTTTTCCCTCTGTTTGCACAGCACTCTTGGTGGCAGTCATGGTGTGCCTCAAGTACATTACAAGGGAAGGCAAGGTGACTATTATGTTATGGTATGTTTTTGGGTCTTATTCCAGACCCTTTTTCTCTATTATTACCTTTGGTTCTATAATTTTGAATTTTCGATGGTACAGCAACATTTCTCTAATTAGTTCTATAAATTTTTTTGGAAGAGTTTGTTTGACTTGAGAAATTCTTTTTTTTTTTTTCCAGGTTATGGATATGCTGGGTCCAAGCTTGTGGGATGTTTGGAATAACAACTCTCACAGGTATTTGCTACGGAAAATATTTGCCTTATATGTACAAGACTGTGCTTCTTGTTGTAATTTTGAGATCCATTCTCTCTGCTAATGTGTTTTTGTGAATTCCAGCATGTCCACAGAAATGGTTGCATGTATTGCCATTGAGGCAATATCCATCTTGGAGAAGATGCACTCTCGAGGGTAATCTGACTTCCACCCTTCCTAAACATATTCCTGAAGAACTATGTAAACCTAGTACTTGTTTTACTATCCTTCATGTTAGTAATTGAAATTGTTTCTTGAACTATATGACTGTTAATTGGCAGGTATGTGCATGGGGATGTGAAGCCTGAAAATTTTCTGCTTGGTCCTCCTGGGACACCTAATGAGAAGAAATTGTTTCTTGTGGATCTTGGATTGGGTATGATGTAAACTTTTGACTACTTTGTCATCTAATATACAATGACAACAACCATGCCTTTCCTCCTTTGATTCTAATTTATTTATTTAACAGCTACTAAATGGCGAGATAGTACAACGGGTTTGCATGTAGAATATGACCAAAGGCCGGATGTTTTCAGGTATTGATAATTGCTTTTGGATTCTGTTGGAGATGTTATACTGACAAAGATTTCTATGTATCTATATTAACCTATACATTCTTGGTTTCTTATGTTCTGTTATTTCAGGGGCACCGTCCGATATGCTAGTGCAAATGCACATTTAGGGAGAACCGGAAGCAGGAGGGATGATTTGGAATCTCTAGCTTATACACTGATTTTTCTTCTTCGAGGTCGTCTTCCTTGGCAGGGTTTCCAGGTTAGACAATTTTTAAATACCTCAATATCTATCATAATGTTTAGCTTTATAACATTGGACCTTGACATCCTTTTCACAGGGAGAAAACAAAGGATTTCTTGTCTGCAAGAAGAAGATGGGGACGCCTCCAGAAAGCTTATGTTGCTTTTGTCCCCATCCTTTTAAACTATTTGTTGAACATGTTGTGAACTTAAAGTTCGATGAAGAACCTAACTATGCAAAATACATTTCTTTCTTCGATGGAATTGTTGGTCCAAATCCAGATATCAGGCCGATTAATACAGAAGGCGCACAAAAGGTATGGTTTTACTATTCTTGTTCCCTTTTGTTGCTTTGTATGCATCTGAAGTTCATAATCTAATAAACTTGATATTACTATTTTTTTCCCTGAAGCTCATTGGTCACAAGAGAGCCCGGCAGGCAATGGAAGATGACGACGATGAACAACCCAAAAAGAAGTACCGTATGGGTTTGCCAGCAACTCAGTGGATAAGTGTTTACAATGCTCGTAGACCTATGAAACAAAGGTATATAGCAGTATGCCGAAAATTTGGTCATCTCGTTATATAGCATCTGTTTCCCCATATGTAATATTACAGTGGCAAGGACACATGCCATCTATGTTAATCAATCTGACACTCCTTTTGTGTGTCTTTGCTGTAGTGTATGTTTGACTTAATCATACACTTTTTAAATAACATAAATTAGATGATAACTATCTGGATAGAGTGGAACTTAATGCACAAGGAGTGAATGTCTTTGTGTTGCAGATATCACTACAATGTGTCTGATCAAAGGCTTTCTCAGCATATTGAGAAAGGGAATGAGGATGGTTTATATATTAGCAGTGTTGCTTCATGTCAGAACCTGTGGGCCTTAATAATGGATGCAGGAACTGGTTTCACTTCCCAAGTGTATGAACTTTCCTATTACTTTCTCCATAAGGTAATTTTCAAGCTGTTGCTTTAAATTCTTCTTTTGTCTATTCCTAGAATTTTCGGCTTAGCATCATATATGCATGCTTCTAGAACTGTTAATATTAATCAGCTGTTTTGGTGTATTTTAAGGAATGGATCATGGAGCAGTGGGAAAAGAATTATTATATCAGCGCAATTGCTGGAGCTGCAAATGGAAGCTCTCTAGTAGTGATGTCTAAGGGTTAGTTCCTCAAACAAGTGTAGTTGCTGATGTGTTAGCAATTTTCAATTTTGTTTTCTGCTGACAAAGATCTTGGATCTCCAGGCACACAGTATCTGCAGCAATCATACAAAGTTAGTGATTCATTTCCTTTCAAGTGGATCAACAAAAAATGGAGAGAGGGATTTTATGTAACTTCAATGGCTACCTCATTGAACAGATGGGGAGTAGTTATGTCTCGTGGTGCAGGATTTTCTGACCAGGTCATCATTTGATCTCGAACTTTACTTGCTGGTATTTCAGTTCTTAATGCAGCTTTTTAGCACGATAAACTGGCCTTCATATTTGTCTCCGGGATTTCAGGTGGTTGAGCTAGATTTCCTGTACCCTAGTGAAGGGATTCACAAGCGGTGGGATTGTGGATACCGAATCACCTCAACTGCCGCAACATGGGATCAAGCGGCTTTTGTCCTGAGTGTACCCAGGAAGAAGCCGGCGGATGAAACTCAGGAAACACTTAGGACTTCTGCCTTTCCTAGTACACATGTCAAGGTGGATTATACTTCATTCGTTGCCTGTGCTTTCTTTTTTTCCTCTCCCCTTTCAAGTGTAAATCATGATCTCCCAACCGGTGTTCTCTCCATTACTATGAATCTACGTTCTACTTGGGGCCATACGGTGCCTGTCATTACACCATCATTTTTTTGATGCAGTCTCTGATTCATCTACTGTAATTTGTTTCTTGCAGGAGAAGTGGGGGAAGAACCTCTACATTGCTTCAATATGCTATGGACGTACAGTTTCTTGACCCTGCCTACGTGATATTGCGGTTCTGCTGATTATGGCTGTTCTGCTCCCACGCCCCAACTCGAACAAAGTGAAGATATGTAAAGATGCGGCACGATTGATGATGACGCAGCGCAGGCTCCAAGAAATTTTGATGGTGAAATATGAAAGGGCTCTTTACATTGTTTGTAGGTAGCACATTATGTTGGGTTGAAAACTAATACCTGAAAGTTGCCATTGGTGTGGTAAATTGGTTCTATGTCAAAATATCAGTTAATGTTATGCAAAGGAGTCACCTTTTTTTCCACCTTTAATGTGCTTTTACTTACCCTGTTACGAACATGTGTATACATGTTCATGGTTATTCCATATTTCCATTCCAAGTTTGATCACGAGAACGATATACAATAGCAAAGCTATTAATAGGCTTGTTTGGAAACTAAAAATTGTTCATGAAGTATTCTCAACATTGAGAATGCTGCGTTTCTGTAAATATCAATTAATTTTATCTATTATTATGCAAGTATTATAAAGTTAAATTTCTATAGGTAAAATTGAGTTTTAGTAAATGTGACATTAACTAAATAAATTCAAATTGAACTTGGACAATTGGTATTAATTGGGAAGAAATATATTTGTTACATTGCTTACTTTTAGGTTAACACTAAATATCATACTAGATACGATACATTTTTTTTTTAAAAAAAAAAATGTAAAAAATGCTGTAATTGATTTACCTATAAATATGATGAGGACAGTTTTTGGACATGGAAAACACACCTTTATTCTGATAATGATAATGATATGCTGCAATCATAATAGAGTTGTGTCCACCAATGGTGTGACGTTTCTTGGCCAAGCAATTATGAATGTATGATTGTTACTCTTAAAGTATGTCTAGACAATGGGCTACACTGTTACTTCCACGCTTAGTATAATTGTTGAAGCATTTCCTACTAATCAATGGGAATTTGGAACAAGAAAAGGATAGTGCAGACATTGCATATGTTCTCGTATGATATGCTGGAAAATGTTTCATATGCTAGATCATTGATCATTATTTTTTGTTGTAATTAAATAGCTTAGATTATGTCTGCTCTTTAATATTGTAATCATTACTTAGGCACGAAATACGTACTGAGTTGTTCATAAAATCTTTCTATTATCCTATAAAAAAAATGCTTATTATACTAAGACAAATTATTCAACTATCACAAATTTAATTATTCTTATAATTGATTATTTAGCTAAAAAAATATGTAAATCAATATAAAAATATATACAAATACATAACGACTAATTTAGTAGCTGATTTTTACGTGCTCTAGCATTTTTATACAAACTAAAACAAAGATTAAACTTGAGTATTTCCAAAATTTGTTAATGCTAACCCAAATAATAATTTAAAAACATTCAAACAACATTCTTGGATATAACATAACAATCTTAGCATCTTAAAGAAATAAATAAAGGGAAACACAATAAAATTTGGCTCTTATTCATCCCCATAGGTCCTCTAGGGGATTTAGGGGGATTTCTTCAGGGACATTTTCCTCTTGTGTAGGTCTACAGCATAACCTGTTCCAAGGAACTCCCTCCTGTTACGGGAAAATGAAACAACATCAATTACAGGTAAAATAGAATGATTCATCCACCATATGAAGCATAACTCCACAAGATTAATTTCATCCACTCATGCTGTCATCCAATAGAGAGTATCGAACTTGACATATCATGAATCATGATAAACTATTACACATCACACCCCTTGATTTCTCCTGTGGTTAAGTATTGTGTGTAACAATGCTTAACCACGGGAGAAGTCAATGTAATTTACTCATAAGAAAAAAATAAATTATGTTGATAATATTTTCTTAAGAGGGTAAAATATGTTTTCTGTCTTCAACGTTTGCGAAAAGTTTCAAAAATACCCCTAATGTTCAATTTGATTCAATTTTACCCCTAGCGTTTTGGATACAACGTAAACAAACACATGTCAAGATTGACCGCATGAATGCTTGTGATATGGGAGAGTTTAGAGAAAAGCATAGAAAAAAGAAATTGAAGACTACCTCAGTTTTGTCATGAAGATATCGAACAACGAAGATACACCTACACTCTGTAGGACCATGAAGCCTTCTGAGGACTTGCACAATGTGAGCATCAACATATAGGGCATAATCATCTTTTTCCTGTGAGGAAGAAACAGAACCAAAAAATGCCAAAGAGAGATCATATATGTGAGCTTTGATATGTCTGTACACAAATGATATGACTTAGCAAACAATTCAATCATGTCACGAGCAAAATGTACAAGATAAATTGAAGTTTTAAATATATATTTTGTCCCAATAAATATAACTAACTTTGAGACACCAAAAAAAAAAAATATAACTTTGATTTATCATCTCTAGAATTTTCTTTTGATTTTAGTCTCTTGTTTTCTCTTGATAGGTTCTTTAGACCTACTTACTAGATCTAATGTTATGATATTTATAAGGTTTGAAAAACATGTATACTGAGCAGAACAAACTTTCAATATTTGCTTTCACTACATAAATATTCCAAAGTATTTATGAAGACTAAATTTTGAATGGTAGGGACTAAAACGGAAAGAAAAGAGACTGAAACCAACGCAAAATTCTGGACGGATCAAAATTGAAATGACATATATTTAGAGTTAAGTTTAACTTGAAATAGAATGAAATAGCTTGAGTTCCACTTACCAGGAAACACAGTACAAGGTCTCCATCATTGACCTTGTGACACTCTGAAGGTTCTAATGGGATGGATCTCTCGCGCACCCCCTCTTTTACATTCATCCACTCATCCTGCTCCTTACCGAATCCAGCATATCGAATACGCACTTCCTAAATTGTACACAACAAGATCCATTAACTTTAATTGGTTAATCCACAATATCCAATTAATTGCATCCATGAGCTATCAGAAGACAGGAGGATGTAACTTGCAATGTTTCACAACTTCACATATGAATACAAACAATATTTACATAGATCATTTTCTGACTTTTGCATACTTTTACAGTGAAGGAAAATAACCCAAACAAAACTAGCCTGGAGTTATACAGTTGTTCAAAAGATACCATTGGAGCACTCATTAACTAAAACCAAGGTAAATTCAGTTTATTCGTTAGTTACTTTGGTGGAAGAAAACACATCTTTGTTCCTCCCACCTCAAGTTGAGAGACCTACATGCCTCTCACCTTTCACTAGAAACTTGATAGATATTTTCGAGTAAAAGAAGGTGATCATTGCACGAGTGAAAGGATGTATCACTCCTCTCTTCATTACAACTTTTAATTACAGCATCTCAGTTCCTAAAGACGAAAAATACATAAACCTATAGCAGAATCTTACAAGTTCGCCTGTGCTCACAACTCTATAGTTAAGGAACGATGCAACATCATGCCTGTAATTAAGAAATCAAAGATATCAGATAACAATTAACAAATTGATGAGACAATAAAAATAAAAAATCCATTTCATGAAAGAACAGTTTTATCCGTACTTTTTGCAACAAGAAGGAAAAGAAAGAGATCCACATCTTATAATTTTCAAACAATGAGTTTTGGGAGAGTATTGGAACGTGTTCTAATGGAATTCCACAACAAAATTCACCCACACCTTACAATTCTCTTATGATCCAAAATACATAATGATGCCACCCATGTTATGTATTATTATGGATTATAGGAACAGTTAAACACAACACATGGATAGCAATTAAAACTTCATTTCTTACCATGCAACATCTTTTGAAGATCTTGCCTCAAATGTCAACTCCGATATATCTTCTGCTTGTTTGCCTGAAATTATAATCAGAAATTCTAGTTTAATTGAGAAACATATAACAACTGAATATAGGGCATAACTTGGTTAATCATCACTTTACACTCTGCACAATTGTTTAGTGATTTCATTTCACATTAATAGAAATCTAGCAGGGAGAGAACTGATCAAAATATTAGTAGAAAATATACATCATCCTGTAACTTGTTATGAAGAATGACATTATGGAGTTCAATGTAATATAGAAACTGGAACTTGTAAATACTATAAACCCTTATTAATATCAAAAGAAACAAAAAATCACAGAAGATCCTTAATATTATTATTTAACTGACAGGTTGAAATACAAAATAAGAAGAAGAAAATACCATTATTGTTCCTAACATTTTTAAGCTTCGGCAATTAGAAAATCAGGTGAGCCCTTTGTTTCCTAAAGAGATGTTTAGGCATCACGTATATGACTTTAAGAATATGAAGAATTTAAATGAAAACCTTTTGCATTTGAGGAGCTTTTCTGCCCATTTCTTAAAATGGATGCTTCCGAAAGATCAACATATAGGTCCATTGAACTGGTAGAGGAAGCAACATTAGTCTCTGACTCTTTCAGTTTATTTTGAAACCAATGCCGCACCTAAATTCCAGTGCAACAAATTCATCATGTATAACATCCTCTGTATGAATTCCAAAACATGTCTAAATGGTAAAGGAGCTGTAACAACCTGTTCCCATGTTAAAGAAGCTTTACCAGCACGTCTTGATGAGGAACTGCAACATAAGAAACAGCTCAATTACAAAATATCAAGGTAAAGTGGTAAACAGTGAACACAATACAAATCCCTCTTTTTTCAATCCTATAATTAATCACCTAAAACTTATGGCAACCGACTTGCAGAAATTCTGATCAACTGATTTTTCTCCCATCTCCTTATGTATTCTTTCCAATTCCTTGACCTGTGCATAAGTGGCCGGGGGGACGTAACAAAGGTAGAGGGCATGGTTTTGTCAATATAAGCAAAATGCAGCTAAAACACAAGTATAAAGTGGAACACAAAACATTCATTTCAAATAATGCATCCATAATCCAAAGGGTAATACTGACCTCCACTAAGAATTGGTAACATTACACATGACAACTCTCCATTCGCAAGAATACACATTGACCTCAACTGAAATTAAGGTTATATGACACTCAATACCTTTGTATTTTATAAAATGCAACACTAGTATATCCTCTAATAACATAACAAATCAAGGAGTGTCATGTGTAATATCATGTAACCTCATGTTATGAAATAATGGTTTATATTTAATACGCCCCTTTTTCAAAAGAATATCTTTTGGATTTAATGTGTGAAATGCATAAGCCCACCCATATTTTCTGTTGATATTCGATTTTTATTTTACAAGAATGGGATAGTAAGGATCATACCCAAACTTTAGTTATAGCGTCATGGTTTTATATCTAATTCCTCATAGGAGGCCCATGTAATTTAATAGTATGCTACAGAAGATAAAACTCCTCAATACAAAGAGAAATGGGACATCACCTCATCTTTGGAGAACTTATCCATTGATGCAGACAGTAACAAACAGAAACAATCACCCTTCAACTTTACGCTTGCTTCAAACTTGCCACCTGCCTCTGGCAGAAATTGGCTTTCAAGAATAACAACAGCACGCAAGGTTGGAATTCACTGCCACGTGCACATCAAGCGAAGAGCAAAAAAGAATACCTAAAAATATAATTGTTACTTACTACCAAATATGCTCTATGCCAACCTAAAATGATGCACCATGTATAATTGTAAACTATGCATCTAGTGGAAAAGTGCATAGAAATTGAAATGAAGAACTGAAAACCACTTAAAAACAGGAAATGATGATATCCACAAATAATCAATAGCTTTGCCATTTTCATATAAAATTTCCATTCCCTAAAATTGCTACATACACTGTCTCACATGTCCTCAAAAGTCAAAAGACAGACATTCTCCAATGGTTGCAGCTAGATGTGTCACCACCACATGTGATACAGATTCTACCATTACCATGCTAAGCAATTACACATATAACTCTTTCCACCACCTACCCTGAACTACTAAACCTAGAATTACATTCAAACCCTTAAGTTACTCATAATCCCGTAAGTTATTCAATTCAATACAATGGGTTACCTAAAACGGAGAAAGGAGTCACCCCCAGTGGAGAATTGAGAGAGAAAACCAAACCGGTCACCAAACCGTTCGAGCTACCCAAGTACCCATTAACAGTTTTACAGGTCTAACCAATTCAACCAGAATAACTGTTTTTAAATAAAATAATATATAAATTAAAAATAAAGACAAAAAATAAAATTATATCATGATATAGAAATTAAAATTTCCTCCAAATTTAAATTACTAGATCAACCAAAGTGTTATAATTTCACTCAAATACAACACAAATCCAAATAACAAAATAAATATCAACAGCAATTTAGAATTATTCATGTAATTTAAACAAATAAATAAATCCAACATTATGGAACATTAACCAAAAAAACACATGTAGAGTCTTAACTCATTGGCTACCAATTTAGAATTATTCATGTAATTTATCTATTGGCTTTTTTAGATATCATTCCTATGAATCTAAAGACATGTAAATCCCGCAACAGGAACAATAGCATTCAGCATTGGCTACCAATTTAGAATTATTCATGTAGTTTATCTATGGCTTTTCTAGAAATCATTCCTATGAATCTAAAGACATTTGAATCCCACTACAGCAGGCAACAGCAACAATAGCATTCAGCAGAACCAGCAAAATTTATTAATCCCTAAACAGCAGCAACAACAATAATAATATTCAACTGCAAATAGTAGAAATTATAGAGTAGTAATTTTTAGACTAATTTTCAAATCAGTAACAACAACAAAGAAGAAGCAGTAACAACAACAACAAATCAAAGAAAGCTGCAACATTCAATAACACGCCAGCAACAACAAAGAAGAATCAGTAAATTATTCTCAAATCTGAATTTGATTTTAAAAAAAATGTAAAGAAAAAGAAGCAGAACCAGCAAACGTATTTGATCAAAGAAATAATAATAATAAAAGAAACGAAGAAGAAGCAGCAAGAGAGGGTTCTCTCTACCTTCAGGCGAGGACGACGGCGTGCAACCGAATGCTTCGGGCGGAGACATGCAGCGATAGAGATGCGGCGGCGAGGAAAAGAGAGAGCTAGGGTTCGACGGCGATGAACGAGGGTTTAGGGGCTGCCCAGGGCTCCAGCCTCCATGACTCGATGTTTGAGAAAGTTCTGCAGAGAGATCGAGGGTTTTTTTTTCCGAACCTGAAACTGCGTCGTATATGGGAGCTGGAGGCTAGAGCGAAAACCGGCGGGGCTCCAGTTTGGTCCAACCGACCGAGAACCGTTCGGTATTTTGGTCCGTTGGCGGCTCTTCAACAAGCGGTTCGAGAAGATAAACCGAACCGCTTAACTTGGTGGTTCCCGGTTTCAGAACTACGGTAATGGTTATAGATATAGATATTAATATAACGTCATTTATTCTATACAAGTTATGCTAGGTATATACCAAACTTAGCCATCAATATATAATACGCATTGAAATATTAAATACACACTAAAAATGATTAAGACTATCTCCAGTCGCCGTTTGCCCGTAAAACTGTATGACACTCATGCTGTCTGTTAAGATTATCTCCATTTATTATTAATGGTTGAGATTTGTGCCAAGAATATTCTATGGAACACTCTCTTTATTGCCTATCATGGGCAAGCAACCGATCTTAGTTGTTTCCCTAGGCAAGTGTCCATAGCCGGCTTGGCTCACTCCCTCCACGGCTTGCAGCTGTAAGCCGTTATTGTATGTTAGCTGTGGCTTTGTTTGGATTTATGGGCCGTTTTATTGGGCCAAAAATGTTTTTCTATTTGCTCATTTTGGGCTCGCTCTACAAAATGATTTATTTTTTTCTTATATATTGTTAAAGAAAAATATTCTCTCTCTTTTTTTTTTATACATTTTAGAAGTTTAATTTGCTTACTAATCTTTTGCTCCAATTGCGATGGTTAATCCTTACCATTATTGGTATTGGTTGCGCTTTTTAAGTTTTTATTTTTTTAAAAATTTTCATTTCATTTTTAAATGATACTTGATGTCTTACACAATTACACAACGAAAGATCAGATATGTTCAATTCAAGAATTAACTACAATGTCAGAAAAAATACTAATCCCAAGTGTCTTCTATAGCACAAAGAAAATGAAATTGAACCCATAAATATTTTGTTGATTTGGGATCATCTACAAAAACACCAAAGCATATTTCAAATCCATAGAAATGGACAACAACATGAGAGGAAAAGAATAGTGTGCCAACTGAAATCGACAACACAAGATAAATGCTGAAAAGAACTAAACCACTTGGAGTCCCTAAAGTGTGGGCTCCCTAATCTTGGAGGCAAAAAAGAATTAAACCACTTGCTAATGGTGACGAGGTATATCTTTGAGGGTTTATGTAGCATCTGATGAGACCGAAGATCCTTCATTTCCCCAATGAGACCACTATCTCATCTGGAAACGCCCTCATGTCCATGTTCCTACAATAGCAGTCAGTTTTGATGAGAAATTGAGCCAATTATTCTCCTCAAAAGAAGCAAACTATGTTAGAATTGGTACTTTTGCAACCTGTGTAATGATTCAGGAGTTCTCAACTTTTCAGATTTGGAGTCTAATACCCTGCATGAACTCTCAATTAATATAGGTGAAGAGACAGAAACTAATAAAATTCATATGTTTAAACTTTAAATGTAACTACATAGTAATCCATAACTCCTGCCAGATCCTTTCATAGGGGAAAAAATTGGCATCTAACTATGGAACTGAAAACAGGTCATGTACTTTAAATTGGTTAACCTGTAGAGTAGTATTCAGATAAATATAAGTATAACTAAACACTTAGCAACCTGCCAAATCTCACTGTTGAATTGCTCAATAAAATAATAACTTACCATCCAAAGAAAAAAGTGAATCCCAATTGAAGGATCACAAAAAAACTTGTATTGTGTTGTAGTATTCTATGGATTCACTCATTCATTCCAAAAACCAACAGAGAAGAAAGAAACAAAGAAATGAAATTCATTTTTCCCTCCCTCCTTGATTCAGCTAAAAAGCAAAATTTTAGAACCATCAACCACACCTATTGATTCATTTTCCTTAATCAGAAAGAAAAAAGAAAGATTTTTTTTTATTAATTTGAGTTTGATTCCTCTGCGACAAAACATTGAACACCACACAGGCAGAAAAATGGGTTTTTCAAAAAAGACTTTCTTCCTCCTTGTGCTTCAGATTACACAACATTGATCTACAAATATTGTTCCAAAGACGCATTCACAGATCCAAAAGGTGTTTATTCACAAACACTTTCATCACTCTTTGGCTCATTGGTGGCCCAATCAACAAAAACAAAGTTCTTTAAGGCCACAAGTGAGAGTGGCCAATCCACCATGACAGAACTAAAATACAATTCTAATCAGAGAATTGGTTCTTTATTTACTAGGGCTAGCAATCCATACAAACACATCTCAACAACATCACAGTTTTAAAAAAAAAATCTAAAATAACCATAACAAAACCGCAGAGTATTCCACGAGGTTAAACTACCATTTCCAATCCAACCATAAACCAACAAAAAAGATTAATGGGCAGTACTCACCAGAAAGTCAGTAACAAGCGCAGAACCATGAAGTGAGAACACTGATGTAGAAGAGAAGAACCACAATCAAAGAACGACGAACTGATGTGGTAGAGAATAATGACGAGCAGATGTCGAAGAGAAGAACGACGAGTTGATGGCCGCAGCAACAACAACGTCAACCACCAAGCCACACGTCTCTTCGCGGAAGCCAACAGACAAAATGGAAGAGAAGTTGAAATGATTCAGAAGAACCCTAACTTAGGGGAAGAAATTGGGGAAAGAAAAGGTTTCGGATGAATTTGGCTAGCTAACCCACCTTCAAAGAAGCTACGGGCATTTGGGTAAGTTTGTCTAAAACTTAAAGGGATAAAAAAGTAATCTCCGCGCGCACTACAGGATAAAAGAATACCGCTTCTAGGGGTGCACATGGGCCGGGTCGGGACGGGTTTGACAAGACCCGAACCCGACTCTAATAACATGCGGGTCTAATTTTTTTATATAAATATAATACCGGGTTGGGTTTGATAAGACCCGAACCCGATCCTAATAGACCTGATATAAATTAATATATTTAATTTTATAAATTTTATATAAAAAAATAATAAATTTTTATTTTTAAATAATAAATTTAACAAATGTTATATTATGTTTTTACCAAAATTAATTATTTTAAAGCAAAAATATATTATATAATATACAAAATATTAATAGAAGTATAAAAATGTAATATTTGATCACTAATCTCAATTTAAAATGTACTTTTAATTTAAAACAAGTGGCTTCGGAGCCGGGCCGGGCCGGGTGACCCGAAACAAGACCCGAACCCGGCCCGAAAATCACATCGGGCCACAAATAATGAACTCAACCCGATGTAATTTACACCGGGCCGGTCCGGGTCTTGTGCACCCCTAATCGCTTCACCCTTTCATAGTTGTAATACGGTCATTCACTCACCTGGCAAGACATGCCGGATAATTTTCCTAAACTATATATATATATATATATATTTATTGTATTTTAATGGATATTAAATACTAGTGGCTAATTTGGTAGCTGATTTTTGTGTACAAATAAAATTATTTTTTTTGTTTATTAACATCTAAATAGGTTAAAAAAATATTGTTTCTGAAAACAAAATTCATTTTATGATCATTACTAATAAAAAATATATTTTGTGTGAAGCAATATCATTTTAATTATCAAATATTTTCAGGGAAAATAAACAAAAAAACTTATAAACAAAAAATTGTCAGAGTATATTTGGATACAAAATGGTAAATAAGAACATTTAACATTTGAAAATTTTAAAATTAAAAGTATCTAAAATTTGATAGGAATAAATATATGAAATCTAAGTGCAAGAAAGGAGATTTGTTTTTGACTTTCGAGATGACAATAAATACAAATGAGTTTTATACTAAGTTTATCTAACAGTATGTTATAATGTGGACGGAATAATATTTTACAATTAACAATAATCGAAAATAATGAAGAGTTTAATTTTGATGCGCTGAAGGTGTAAAGAGTTTTACACAGTCATCCAATTAAATTTATGCATTTATATGACTTTAGAAGTAGTGTGTTTTAAAATTAATTACTTTTGATAATATGATAACACCTGATTGGATGCATGTGATTAATAAATAGTTGTATCAAATTGTTTATATTATTAGTACATTAAAATTAAATTTAGAGTAATGTTACGGAACCAATACTAGGGGACTAATAGGGAGCCAATGAGTATAATTAGGAAAATAATAGGTGGTAAAAGAGGAGAGAGGAAAGAAGGAAAAAACCTATTAGCCACTTATTTGCTAACAAATTATAGGCTCCTTAAACTTTCTTTTAAATTTAATATTTTATTATGTATAAATTATATAATTATTTTAAAAAAGGTTACACTAACCGTTGAAATCCATTTCACTTATTAGCAAATTCAATTTAAATATCAAATGTGTTGATGAAAACACACTTCCTATTTTTTTTCGAGTTTTATTGAACTTTAAAAGCACCAAGGTAGAACCACGAGCCATGGGCATGGCTATCAAAACATCATAGACTAGAGATTTTATATACCAAACATTTTATTTCAATCTATTTTAGTCCTCAAGTCAAAATTTTATAAAAATTCCTCTAAAAATACCATTTCTTCATCAGATTTCTTTTAGGTAAGGACAATAATTATAGTTTTATTGGTCATAGTAGTTAATTTTAGCGACTCGAAGATATAAATAATAGAAATACGATAGATATTAGATAAGAAGATAAATAAATAAATACGTAAGAGTGTAGAAAAAAATTTTAAATAAATAAAAAAAATTCGTTTTTGACCAAAATATACATTTTTGGGGATATTTACCAAAATAAAAATCTATTAACAGTACCGGTTCGGATCGGTATTGAGTTATTTTCAATACTGGTCCGGACCGATTGTGGGCCAATTTTTTTTAAAAATAAAATATACCGGTACCGATCCTACATGGGGCGGTACTGGGTTAATATCAATACCGATCCTTTATGGGGCGGTACTGGTTCAAAATTTAATTTTTTTAATTAATAATAAATATATTGATTTAATTAATAGCAATGATTTAGGTAATAAATTACGATTGGAAAATATGTTAATAGCAATAAATATATTAATTTTTGAGTCGTAATTTTGCATTGATTCAATTGACATAACATTAATGTAATAATATATTAATTGATTCAATTAACATATCATTAATGTAATAATAATAATCGGATCCATCGAATTAAATTCCAATCCAAATTAAAAAACGTAATAATTGTCATGAAGATATTAAGGCATAGAAATTATTGTTTTTAGGATGCACGAAAGGTAACATTATATAGATTTGGATATTATCATCTATTATAATTAAATAAAATTTAGAGTAAAAATCAAAGAAGGAAATGCTGTATATTTGTATTAATTCACTATATTTTTTCTTTTCACAAAAGAGATTATTTTACAATCCATTACAAGACTTTCTTATTTAAGATGGAATGGATTATTACTATTACATTAATGCTATGTCAATTAAATCAATTAATATATTATTACACTAATTTGATGATTGAATTAGGGCAATTCACCATATTAAATGAATTGGAGGACAAAATGATCAAATTGTCCTATTTTAAAAAGTATGATCAATTTGTCCTAAAAGCATTTATGTAATCCGTGGCAAGTACAATGTTTTACAATTTGTACATAATCTGTGGTACCCTGCCATGGATTATGAACAAATGCAGAAAATTCATAATTCGTGTGACCCTGCCATGGATTATGAAGAAATAGCAAAAAACAACATAATACATGAAACCCCGCCACGAATTACGAAGAAAATAGCATAATACATGAGACCCTACCATGGATTATGTTAAAATGTCAACTATACTTATAATTCATGGTAACCGGCCATGGATTATGAACAAATATTATGTACACTAATAATTAATTATGTATGAAAGATGAAAATAAGAGTGCTGAATATGGAGTATAATATTTGAATTAAACTCTAAAATGAGATAGTATTAATTTAATTTTATTCTATATATTTGATCCTAATATTAGAGGATATGATATTTTTTAACCTTTCATAAATATTTATTTGTTTCTCCATTAAGGGGCCGACATTAATGCACCTATGATAAATTTATTTTTAAGTTATAATATTTGAAGTTATGCGCTGTTATTTCTTTTAAAAAATATTGAATATTAAGTATTATTAATTTATTTAAAAAATATCATAATTTCATTTTAGTTATTCACATTTATTATTTATTATTTTTTTTAAATTTAATTCATTTATCTTATGTGAATAAAAGGTTGATTATATTTAGATATAAAAGTTTATTTAGTAAAAATACATTTATCTCTTAAAATTTAGTTTAATTAAAAT
>JASCZI010030222.1:234407-281695 GCA_036250425.1 Stylosanthes scabra
CTCTATATTTTAAAAAGTATAAAAGAATATTTTATATATTAAATAGTGTAAAAATTAATTTTTATTTAATACTTTCATTATACATAATTAATTATTAGTGTACATGACATTTGTTTATAATCCATGGCAGGTTACCATGGATTATAAATATAGTTGACATTTGAACATAATTCATGGTAGGGTCCCATGTATTATGTTATTTTCTTCATAATCCGTCGCAGGATTCCATGTATTATGTTGTTTTTTGCTATTTCTTCATAATCCATAGCAGGGTACCACGGATTATGTATAAATTGTAAAACATTGTACCATGCCACAGATTACATAAATGCTTTTAGGATAAATTGATCATACTTTTTGAAATAGGACAATTTGATAATTTTGTCCTTCAAGTCATTTAATATGATGAATTGCCTATTGAATTATTATTATCATTACATTAATGATATGTTAATTCAATCAATGTAAAATCATTTTTCAAAAAATAATATATTTATTGCTATTAATATATTTTTCAATCGTAATTTATTACCTAAATCATTGTTATTAATTAAATCAATATATTTATTATTAAATTAAAAAATTAAATTTTGAATCAGTACCGCCCCAAGAACCAATATTGATATTAACCCAGTACCGTCTCATGTAGGACCGGTACTGATGCATTTTATTTTTAAAAAAAATTGGCTCACTACTGGTCCAGACTGATATTGAAAATAACTCAATACCGGTCCGGACAGGTACTGCTAATAAATTTTAATTTGATAAATATCTTCAAAAATGTGTATTTTAGTAAATATCGATTTTATTTTATTTATTTAAATTTTTTTTTCAAGAGTGTATGTGTTTGGATAAAAATTGTAAATAAGAGCATTTGAAATTTGAAATTCTTAAAATTGAAAATATCTGTTGGCTGGAATAAATGAAATTTAAGCATACAAAAAGAAGATTTATTTTTAACTTTCGAGATGACAATAAATACAAATGGATTTTGTACTAACAGGATGTTAGAAATTACAATATGGACTGAAATTGAAATTGGCTAATATAATATTGGTTTATTAGATTTTTTATTTTATTTTAATGTATTGATTGTGCAGAGAAGGAGAAATAGTATTACTGCATATATTATATATTTTCACTTTGCCAAAATAATATTTCACAATTAACAATAATCCAAAATAATGAATGAGATTAGTAAATAGTTGTATCAAATTGTTTATACTACTATTATATTAATTAAAACTAAATTCAATATTTATTATTTATAAATGAACAATGCTACGGAACCAACATTAGAAAGCCCATTAGGTAGTCAATAATTAAATTATTATCTAAAATTTATATGAGTTATCATCCGTAACTCATATATTAATTGTTAGAATATATTAGTATCAATCAATATCAATTAGTATCATGTGTTTATTAGATTGATATTTCTCATCATAATTATAGGATATTAGCTTACTGCATTGTGTATTCTTTCTTCTTTTCTAACATTAATGATTAAGTTATCGCCCCTAGTTTTTTTCTTTATAAATTATATAATAATTATTTTTAAAAAGAAGATAACATTAACTATTGAAATCCATTTCACTTATTAGCAAATCCAATTCTATTATGAGTTCATACATAAATATCCCCAGTGTTGATGAGAACACACAAGCATCTCCTTTCACAAGTGTTTTGTCTCCTGAGTGGCGCCACCTTTGGAAGAATCTAAACACCCTCCGACTTCTCCGATGATTCACATGAATTGTTTGATGAGACCGGAGAGTCCTTCAAACGTTTTGCTACTTTCCTGAACAACGTTTGAAAGATGAACAGTAATATCTTCCCAATGTCTCAAATTATTACTCTCTAAAATAACTTTAAAGATATTGATCTGTTTCATTATCACAACTTCGAAAGAAAAATAAAATAATCAAATTATTGTAATGTAACAATGAAAAGCCAAATAAAAACATTATTAAAACTGAACGTTCGGTCTTTAGTCTTCAGTCTTTAAATCTTTATTATGGAATTTTTTAGATAAAATAAAGAAATTATTATAATGTAATAATGAAAAGCCAAATTAAACTGTTATAAATGACCCAGCAATGAAGCATACATAACTGCATAAGTACCACCTAAATGGCAATACCATTTTTGTTTCATTTTTGCTGACACCCTTTGCTGATTAATCCCATTTCAAGCCATGACCATCTCCGCCCCTGCAGCCTCCGCTCGCCGCCGGCTGTAGCTGTTTCAGTCTGTCTAGAGGCCTCTTGGAACTCTTGTACTTGTTCCTGTAGGGGTCAGTTATTTTTTTTTCTTATACTTTGCTAACATTATTTTTTTATATCATTGTATCCATGTTTTTCAAGCTTTTGCATAGACAAATCAAAGAGAAAGTTTAGGTAACAACCATTTTTCAAGTAACAGGTGGCTAACAAACTTATTTCAATTAGCATGTTAGTATTGGCAAAATAAAACAAAGTGCAGTTCATGTAGACAATGATTTGGCTGATTTATTGATTCATTTATTTCCTTCCACTAGAGTGACATAATTAATCATGGTGGAACTGGAATCCTTGAAAGAAGAAGAAAAACCAGAAAGAAGAACCATTAATAATAATGTAGATAGGATTAGTAGCCTACCGGACTGTGTCCTCTGCCAAATCCTATCTTACCTCCCAACCATAACATCCGTGTCAACCGGCATCCTGTCTCGCCGGTGGCGCCACGTTTGGAAGGATCTCCAAGTCTTTGACATAGATAATGCACCCTTTCGGTGGTCCTCTGAGTATGAGCTCAAGGAACGACATGCTCGATTTGATTCTTTTGTGAATGCTATTCTTGCTCAGCGCAATGCAGATTCTTACTCTATCCAAAAGTTCCGCCTCACTTGCCAAAGTTTAGGGGAAACCATCTCAGCATGGCTTGATGCCGTCATTGGGCCCTGTCTCCAGGAACTGTATCTCCATCGCAATTTCAACCATGATTCAATCACCTTGCCAGAAGGCATATTCACGTGTCCATCACTCAAGTCCCTTATTTTGAAAGGTCATATTACTTTATTTCATGGTCCTAAGGTTTCTAATGTTTATCTGCCATCCCTCAAGAACCTAGAGTTGAATATCTTCTTTGGGGATATTGACCTCCTTTTATCTGGATGCCCTGCTCTTGAAAATCTTGACCTCGATCTATATGAGTTTGGCCTTTGTATACCTAAACTCCAGATGCCTCAGACGCTCAAGAGTTTAACCTTTTCAGAACCCTGTAATTATCATGAAGAGACCAAAGAGATTTGTCTCCGAGAAATATACACTCCATCTTTGGAATACCTCCATTTGAGTATAGAGAGCTTAGAGGACGCTGCCATGGAGGTTTCAGTTATGCATTTTCCCAATATGGTGGAGGCACATCTCTCTATTGATGAAAGTACTTGGAATGTCCACTGGGTGCTGGAGCTTCTTCATGCACTCAGCGAAACAAAATTGTTGGCATTGGAAGGTCCCACAACAAAGGTATAAATGCTTATTATAATCCCATTATTTTTAATGCTAAATGTGTGTTGTAACTCGACAATTTGAATTTATAAGTATAATTGTGAATTATATTTAAATCTTCCACACAGTGCATCTTTAGAGCTCCGAGTTTTGAGTTTCCAGAGTTTCACCATTTGATCCATCTTGAGGTTGATCTTCTATGTGTCAGCAAAAGCTTCCTGCTAAACTTGCTTCATAATTGTCATGTGCTTGAACGTCTCCTAGTAAATATTTGGCAGGTATGAGAACATATCAAGTATAAACTAGTCTCCCTGTTTCTTTTATTTGTTGGCCTGTGTCTAATTGGAAGTGTCATTTTTTTTTTGTTATTAGTTTGACGAGGAGGAATTGGAATATAATGGGCCAATACCACCAACTATGGTTCCCAATTGTGTGACATCGCATCTCAAGAGTTTCGAGTATACAGGATATCAAGATTCTGCAGATGAGTATGAATTTATTGCATATGTTTTACAAAGAGGACTTGTTTTGAAGACGGTGACAATTGATTTCGATCATTTCAAATATTTATTCCACCAAGCTACGAAGGACAATGTCATCATGAAATTATCTGCTATACCAAGGGGCTCTACAATATGTCAGCTTAATTTCATTTGATCAAAATCCTAATCAATATGGTATGAACTCTATCTGTTTTCACTATTGTTCGTTGATCATTGTTGACGGACAAAACCCCATGTTGGAGCCTTAAAAGCTTAAAATTATTTAAGTTGCATAACATTGAATCAATTTTAGGTTTGTGCTCCATCTAAATTCTTAAAATATTTGTTGAGACTTCTGAATAAATTTGTCTGATGCCCTGTTCGGCTGTTCCTTGAGAAATAATGAAATATGCACTTGAACATAGCATCCGTGATTTGGATTTGGTAACTTTGATATTGACAAGGATTTTAATTTATCTGATTCATCCTTAATTGTTTTTGGGTTCTTCTTCTTTGGAAATTTGTTTATGCTGTTTAATGTTTTGAGTGCTTTGTATTGATTTGTGATCCAGGAAGATGGCAACTCTTCTCTGATCTCTCTGGGTAACTGCATACGCCTGCTAATTGACTGCGTCGCTAGATCAAAACATTATAAATTGATGAATTGTGTAGCACAAATATAGCAAGTTAGCAACTTTGATTAGTAATAAATGTGACAGGATTATGTAATGATTTGGAACCCATCAAAAATAGTTTAGAACCTGTTAAGCTATAAATTAGTCATAAATCTTTTTAAGCAATTTTGTATGATTTATAATTCTAAAGTCAATTTAACTTCCACTGGTTTATAATCTAAATTTAAATTAAATCATAAATTACTTCAATTATCATTTTATATGATTTATTCCAAATATAATTATTAATTCACAATTCAATTTATTCCAATTATAATTTTAAATCTGGTCATTCTTTTCTGCAGAACTTAACAACTAATCAACATTTTGTTTTAAAAAATCTATTGCATATTCCCCCTCTTGCCAAAAATTTGATTAGTGTCTCAAAATTTTGTTTGGATAATCATGTGTTTTTTGAGTTTCATCCATATCACTGCCTTGTTAAATCACAGGTTTCCAAGGAAGTGCTCCTTCAGGAACTTCTTAAGAATGGATTGTATGCCTTTGACAACATTAGAATTTCTAAGAATCCCTGTAATACTTCTGTTTTTCAATCTTTCTTGGTTACTTGTAAAGTAACTTTTGATACTTGGCATAAAAGGCTTGGTCATCCACATTTGCAAACTGTTCAAGATGTTATAAAGCAATGTAACCTGCCTGCCTTATATCAATAAAATTGGTTCTGATGTTTCTGTTTGTGAAGCCTGTTGTTTGGGAAAAATGCATTCTATCCCTTTTACTTCATCTAATATTGTATATTCTACATCCTTGGATTTAATTTTTATTGATCTTTGGGGACCTGCTTCTATTGAATCTAGAAATGGTTTTAAATATTATTTTCCAAATTGCATTCCTATTTTCCTTTGAAAGATCTTGGTCAATTACATTATTTTCTTGGTTTAGAATTTAATTTTACAGAATCTGCATGTTTCACAAAATAAATACATTAATGATTTATGAGAAGTGCTAGATAACCATCAATTTTAATTTATGTTAGCCATCACTTTTAACCATCAACTCTTTACACCTTGATGATGATTAAATGATGGCTAAAATAAATTAAAAATGATGGTTATGTAGCATTCCTCATGATTTATTGAAGAAGGTTGCAATGGAAAAATCAAATTCTGTTCCCACTCCTATGCTTCCATCTCACAAACTCACTTCTCAAGGCTAAGATTTTCTTGACAATCCAACATTATATCACTATAGTTGGGGGATTTGACTCATCCTGCTTATGCTGTCAACAGGGTGAGCCAATTCATGCATAATCCACTTCAACATCACTGGACAGCGGTAAAGAGAATCCTACGATACCTCTCAGGTAAGTCTTCTCATGGATTCTTGCTTTTACATATGCAACCTGGGCAGCTGATCTTGATGATAGGAAACCTACAAGTGGATATTGCATTTATCTTGGCTCTAATCCTATTTTCTGGAGCAGCAGAAAACAACAAGCTGTTAGCAGATCCTCCACTGAAGCAGAATACAGATGCTTGGCAGAGGCAGCTGCTGAAATTATATGGGTTCAGGAACTGCTCAAAGAAATAGGCATTACGTCAACCATTGCTCCTACTATCATTTGTGACAACCTTGGAGTGGTTCTTCTATCTCAAAATCCAGTCCTCCATAGTCGAAGCAAGCATTTCGAGGTTGACCTTCATTATGTTAGAGATAGAGTTACAAAAGGATTAATTCACATTGTTCATATTCCAGCAATATCTCAGGTTGCTGATGTTCTAACAAAACCTCTCCCACCTCTCCCTTTGAATTCTTCAGCTCCAAACTGCGAGTCCCCTCTGGTCCAACTCTCAGTTTGCCGGGGGGTTGTGTAGTGAGTAATGACCTAAGTGAGGTCACTTAACTCCTATATATAGTGTTGTTTTGATATGTGCTAATTAGGTTATTGTTGTACAATGAACAAATGAATTACAATTCTAAACAATACTTTCTCCAAGAAATAACATTCTTTCTTTCTCTTCTCCATCTCAATAGTTTTGTTCTTGCTGTCCTTCAACTCTATTTTCCCTTTATTCCTTTGCTCTTTGATCATCATTACAATAATCTATCTATCCATCTATTCACTTAAAAAAATGAGCAGCCAACATGAATATCCCATTGCTTAACTGAACACCTCTTGCTTCACTCCATCATTTCACCAACCACTAAAACTCTAAAAGCAATGCCCCGAATTCAAATAACAATTAACTAAGGTGCTGTCATCACCGTTCTACTAGCTATAGCCTCACATACTTCGCAAATATCATCTTGGTTCTGATGCCACACACTCAATTAAGACATACCATAACCCCATAACCACAAAAATTCAACGAGATAATATGAGATAGAGCCAGATGAATCAGGACTCATTTACTAGTTTCTCACCACCACCTAGTCCATACCTAATTTCTTTTTATTTCCTCCCAGGTCTTTGCACATGAAAATTTTTTTCTTTCACTGAATCACAGCTTCAAGTCTTCGAAATCCATGAGAAGATTACTGAAAGCATATACCTGGTTCCAACTTCTTTTGAGTTTACACTTCAGCAGCAAAGGTTCCTTTGTTACTATAACAGTATAATCATATAATCATATCTTCTAGAGGTTCAAGTGACTCCTCCAAGATGAACTATATTTACAAAACAAATCAAACTCTTTTAATTTTAAATAAAATCTAGATATTCTCTAGGATAGTATTTTTTTTATTTATTTTGAAACTCATAAGAAAACTACAAGATCAAAATCAGTAATCTGCAAAATTATAGGATTTAAATCATATCTAACCATATCTTTTTCACCAAATATCTAACCACATTTTTAAAAGATTGAATTTTGTTTAGAAAATATCTGATATAAAAATTAAAACCAAGATTCTGAACATATTCATAGAAATTTGTCATTATATAAACTAAAACTAAAATGGTTAGTGACCCAAATCATAGCAAATCAAAAAGGTTACCCAGAATTGCAATCCCTCCCTCTCTTGGGTCAAAATTGACCAAGGCCACACCATCAACATGGATAGGATCAGTTACCTACCAAACTCAATCCTTTGCGACATTCTCTCATACCTCCCAGCAAAAGAAGCTGTGACCACCGGCATCCTGTCTCGCAGGTGGCGCCACGTTTGGAAGGATCTCCAAGTCATTGACTTAGATTTTAAACCCTTTAGGTGGTCCTATAAGTATGAGGTACCACAAGCTCGATTTGAGTCTTATGTGAATGCTATTCTTGCTCAGCGCCATCCGGAAGTTTCGCCTCACTTGCGGAAAACTTTCGGTGGAAAGCATCTCAACATGGCTTGATGCCGTCATTGGGGCCCATCTCCAGGAACTGTATCTCGATATCAGTTTCATCAGTTGGCCAATGGATGCAATCACTTTGCCCCAAGGCATATTAACTTGTCCATCACTCAACTCTCTTGTTTTGAAAGGTTATATTTCTTTGGATTATGGTCTATATCTACCATCCCTCAAGAACCTAGAGTTGGATATCCACTGTGTGGATCCCAACAAGCTTTTATCTGGCTGCCCTGTTCTTGAAAATCTCAAGCTTAGGCTAAGGAACTTTGACCCAGAATATAATTGTTATGACTATGTACCTACAATCCAGATGCCTCGGACATTGAAAAGTTTAACATTGTTAGATTTGGGGGACATGTATGAAGAGATTAACCATCGTGTGATAGAGACTCCATCTCTTGAATACCTCCATATAACAGAAGGTGCTAGGAACCCGGGTGACTCGGAGCTACATTTTTCGTTTGGCTATTTCCCTAACATGCTGGAGGCACATGTTGATATTTCTGATGAACTTATTGAGCATGTCGATTGGGTTGTCGCGCTTCTGCAAGCACTCCGAGAAACAAAATTGTTGACATTGGCACGTTACACAACAAAGGTAACATACTAACATGCTTATCATAATCCCATAATTCCTCAAGCTAAGGGTGTGTCTGGTTTGCATTTCTACTGTTTTATATTTTCTGGAGGTGAAAACAAATTTGTCTTCAAAGAGTTTTTAAATTGGACTCTAAAAGTTTTCACCCATTACTTTGTTGGACAAATTAGTCTTTTTGTTGCCTTCAGTTAGATTTTTAACATGCATATTGTTAAAAGAATTAATCTGTGTACCATTGTTAAAATATGTCTCTAACAAATTCTGTTATAAGGCAAAAGTATCCTAGAGAATAAAAATATCAAAAGGCAATTTTGTTGGTGCCAAAATGTCCCATCTGATATGAAATTCTAGAAGACTAATTTGGGTATTTATAACTATAAGAGTAAACACGCTTCCCGGCCCTAAACTTTTTCGTTTTGGATTTGGCGCTCCTTAATGAATCGAAACTCCTAAGACGGCCCCTAAACAATTAAATAATGGTACAAATCGACCCCTTAATGGGAGAAATCACCTGAGAAAGGTTAGAATGTGACGTGTTAAATGGTCTATTTGTCCATTTTTTTAATTACTTTAGGGCTGCGCTGGTGGTTTCGATTCGTTAAGGTGCGCAAGTCCAAAATGAAAATGTTTAGGAACCGGGAAGGGTATTTACTCTAACTATAATTATGAATTAATTATTATATCTAATATCTAGTTATCTTCTACACAGTACTTATTTATTGCTCCAGCTTTTGAGTTTCCGGAATTTCGTCGTATGCTCAATCTAGAGGTTGATATTCCATGTTTCAACACAAAATTTCTGCTAAACTTTCTTCATAATTGTCCTGTACTTGAAGGTCTTGTAATTCATACTCGTCAGGTATGAATAAATTTCAAGTTAAATCTATTGTCTCTATTTATATTTTGTTGTTTGTCCGAGTCTATTGAAGTGTTGGTTTTTCTTATCAGGTTACAGAACTTCCCCCGGAGTATAATGGACCAACACCACCAACCATAGTTCCCAAATGCGTGACATCACATCTCAAAAGTTTTGAGTTTAGAGGATATCAGGATTATGCAGATGAGCGTGAATTTATTGCATGTGTTTTACAAAGAGGACTTGTTTTGAAGACAATGACTATTAAGCGTAGATTTGGTTTCAACCTAAAGACAAAGGACGATATTATTCGGGGATTATGTGCTATACCGTGGGGCTCTACAACATGTCAGCTTAATTTCATTGAACGCTATCCTTTTTAGCATGGTATGAGCTCCCATTATCTCTTTTCACTATTGTTCGTTAATCATTGTTGACAAAATATCACGTTGTAGCCTTAAAAAGTTTAAAATTATTTAGGCCAGTGTTCCACTTAAATTCTTAAAATACACACTTTTGCATAGTATGGAGTGGTTTGGATGTGCTAATATAACTTTGATATCAACACGTATTTTTTTTTCTCTGGTTCTTTGTTAAAAGTTTTTTTTTGGGGTCCCTTCATCCTTGGAAATTTATATATGTCGTTTGATTCTTTGAGTTGCATAAGCTCTTGAATATATGGAATTATCAATTTGTGATGCAGGTTGATGACAATTCTACTCTATGAGCAACTGCCAATCGTTTGCTTGTTTCTACGGTTTACAAAACTTGTTTTCTGCTATTGGACAACGTAGCTTGATTAAGGCACTATATAGTGTATTTTGTGTATGAATTTCTGTATTTGAAGGCAGCTATGAAGTTAAATGCATAGTTAATTAGGACTGAATGCCATGATTTTGCAGAAAAGTGGTTTTCTGACAATGAATTGATGAATTGTATATAGCACAAACATATCAACTTTGGTTATGCAGTACCATCAATTCAGAATTTTTTTGGTATTCACTATTGGTGATGAACGTAACAAGATTATGCAATGCTTTTGATACCTAGTTCAAAGATAGTGATATAGTGATAGTGTTAGACCCTGAATAATTTCGTGTATGTTCATCAAATCAAATCTGTTAAATGTTTAGTGCAGTTGCATAAGTTCTTGAATATATCGATTTTTTATGCATGATTAGGAGTAGGATATGACTCACGTTTTTATTTTTTACTTTTCTGTGAGTCTTTTATTTTTTAATTTATTGGGCAATTCATAATTATTTTTTTGAGAATTTTTCAGATCATCTATTTTTTCTGGCGAAAGGCGCTTTTTTTTTTTTTCAATGAACTTATTTATAGGGCTCTCAGATGGGCGGGCCTGGCCCATTTAGGTCCGGCCATTTAGCCCGCTCGTTTAGCCCAGATTTATACGGGCTAGAATTTTTCTAGTTCGACCCATTTATGGCCAACTCGACAGGTGGATAAGTTGGCCCGTTTAATTAATTAATTATTTATTTTTTTAAAAAATAAATAAATATTTTAATTTTTAATTTTAAAAAGTTACTTTTGACA
Organism: Stylosanthes scabra; assembly: GCA_036250425.1. Classification (NCBI taxonomy): domain Eukaryota; kingdom Viridiplantae; phylum Streptophyta; class Magnoliopsida; order Fabales; family Fabaceae; genus Stylosanthes; species Stylosanthes scabra. Next base: position 245,364 of record JASCZI010030222.1, read on the forward strand.
AAAAAAATTATCTTTTTTAGCGAAAAAATCATATAAAAAACAAAGTTTTTCATTGATGGGTCGGGTTTTCGAATATAGTAAGATAAAGTATAGGGAAAAATGCTATTTTTTTAAAAAATTTAAAATAAATTAAATAAACGAGTCAGTCCGTTTAAGCCCGAATTTTAAACGGTCCGGACTCAGAAATAAAAACTCATTCGTTTAAAACGGGCTACCTGACGGATTTGGCCCATTTTGACGGTCTTACTTATTTAGCATAAAAAGAGGTAGAGGTAACTTTTCAATTTTTTTTTTTTTAAAAAAATAGTTTGTTATTTGGGCATTGGTTCATTCGTTGGTCATATTAAATATTAACTGATAGAAACTTTTTATTTTCAACTCTAATTGGTTTTTAACAATCAGAATTAACACTAAAAACAATCAATAAACAAGTCATATTTATAAAATAAAGGTTGAAATACAAGATAGACACTCGAAATAAGTTATATGTAAATAATACGATAATACTTTATTTATATCCATCTTTTTCAATAAAACAATTAGTTTTTCTAATTGTGATTTGTGACGCAAATTTTTTCTTTAGACCTCATTATTTTTGTACTTGGCGCATGGTTTATTAGGTTTATTCTACATAATATTAAAATTAATAATTATATATTTACGATAAAGTATTGCTTTTATCCTTAACATTTGAGGAAAGTTCTAAAAATGCTCCTAATCTTTGAAAACGTATCAATCTTATCGAACTAACAACTCTATTAGAATAAATCGCAACAATCTTCTCAACGCAAAATTGATGAATCAATATCTTTCAAAATGCAAGTTTACATACGATCATACTCGAACAACTTAAAAATGATAAGGTTTAGGTGAGAGAGAATAAATGTTATATACTTCTTTTCTTTTATTTTTTGTTCTTTGTGTTATGTTTTTATTGTGAGGATTGTTAGCATATATGTGTATGATTTCGTTAATAATTTTTAGTATTTTTTGAAAATGACATAAGATGATACAATTTTAAAACATTATGAAAAAGAAATAAGACGCTTTAAATGACAAGAACATCTTTGAAATTTATTTAAATGTTAAAGATAAAAATGATATTTGATCCTATATTTATATATTTCTTATCAATTTTGAAATTAATATTTTTAACCATGGATTGACCTCTGGACGATGCAGTTGAGCACTAGCAAGGACCTGACTTCTGGCATAGTTTTTTCTTCTTCTTTTTTTTCCCTTCTATCTCATAAGGGTATTTAGTGCATGTGAGGATTGTTTGTTGGTATACATGTGTATGATTTTGTCACTAATTTTTTAGTATTTTTGGGAAATAACAACGTTATGAAAAAAAAAAAACGTTTTAAATGTCAGGAACATCTTTGAGTTTATTCAAGCATTAAAGATATAAACGATATTTTACCCTATATTTATATCAATAATTATACACAACCAAGTGTTTTTAACAATCAAGCTTAACCAAGCTAATCCCTCACACGCGCCTTTTAGCTTCTTTTTTTTTCAAAATTAGGATTTCTAAAATTTCGGCTCCTTTCTTTTTTCACTCACATGCGTTTTTCAATTTTTATTTTCTTATCTTCAAATCAGTGTCAAAGCAAGCCTCTCTGTTTTCTTTTTCATCCCCTCCACTGCTGTTCTCCTTCGTCATTATCGTGATTCATGTAATTCCATTTTTTGTTTTCGATTCGTTGAGAATGAATGCTATTAATTACTCGATCGTTTTTGAATCTTCTTCTAAAACAAATTCCATAATCCAGGTAAATTGTAATCAAGAAGGAGAAGGAGGAGGAGGAGGAGGAGGAAGGAAGGAAGGAAGAAAGGAAGGAAAGAAGGAAGAAGAAGATGGATTACATTTGAGTACATTTGAGTGGTAACTTCCAATAATTCAAAATCCATTTCTACTTTGATTCAAAATGTGTTTCGGTTTTAATAAAAATCCAATTCAGTTTTTATATATGAAAATTCGTTTCTACTTTTCTTCAAAATCCGTTTCTACTTTCATTCAAAATCTATTTTTGTTTCCTCAAAATCCAATTCAGTTTTTATGTATGAAAATCCGTTTCTAATTTTATTCAGAATTTGTTTCTACTTTCATTCAAAATCTGTTTCTGTTTCATTAAAATCCAATCCAGTTTTAAATTTAAAATTCGTTTTTATTTTTCATTCAAAATCCGTTTCTGTTTTCCTGAATATCCAATTTAGTTTTTTATATTAAATCCGTTTCTTTTTTGTTTTAAATTTGTTTCTGCTTGTCTTCAAAATCTATTTCTGTTTTTTTTTTTTAAAATAACCAATTCAATTTTTCATCAACAACAACACTAACAATAACAGGAACAACAGTAACACCAACAAAGAAAAAGAAGAAGAGAAAGAGAAAGAAGAAGAAGAAGGTGCGGTGGAAGAAACTGCGGTGGAAGAAACTGCGGTGGATGCATGTTTTAAAGAGTACGCCTGTTTAAATTTGGAAGAGGAGTATGCGTATTTTGGAAGAGGAGAAGAGCGCGTGTTTCACTTATTTGAGTGAGAGTAAGTTAAAAATACTTGGTTGAATTTGGTTGGACAAATTACTTAGATGTATAATATTACTGTATTTATATATTTCTTATCAATTTTTAAATTAGTATTTTTAACCATGGATTGACCTCTGGACGAGGCAATTGAGCACTAGCAAGGACAGGACTTCTTGCATGGTTTTAGTGCATGTTTATCTACGTTATTTTATAAATTAAATATGTATAATAATAATAATATATCTAGGATTAGCTTACTTGGTAAGTATGTTGTACTTGATCGATGAGGTCTGATTCAATTCTTGTTGTTAACGAAATAATTTTTATAGATTATATGATAAAAGGTATTATTATAGGAAAGAAAAAGAAAAATTGGACATCAACTTTTTTAGATTTTTATTTAAATAAATAAAATTAGTTTCATATTTAAATCATAAATTGACAAATTGATTTGTCCAAAATTTTAAATGATTGAAAAGCAGATTAAATGTGTCGTTCTATTTTCTTCAAGAATAGGGACCCATATGTATTAATCAAATGTGGAGGTATATATGTACGATTTAAAAAAAATGAGGGGTATAGATATCCTTTATCCTCTATTACAATATGACATATGAGTCATGTTTCTAACTTTCTACTTTTCACTTGTTGAGTCTTTTGATGCTTAATTTATTAGGCATTTCATAATAATTATAATTGAATAAAGGTTAAATTATACACTAAGTTCTTATATTTTTAATAAAATTATAATTATGGTCTTATGGTTTAAAAATTTGTAATCGAGTCTCTATATTGATAAAAATTTACAATTTAGTCCCTATGTCAAATTTGATGTTAAAAAAATTGTTAAGTCTTATGTTATTATGTTTGTACCCTTCTTATTTTCGTCATTGAGCTTCACTCGAACAATCAACTTTAGGGAAGAAAAATTGAAGGAACGAAAAAGGAAAAAATTAAGGAAAAGTGACATTGCAATTGCAATGTGAAAGCACAAAGTGATGAGAGTAAGGAAGTGAAAAATGTTTATTTGTTTGTGAATTTGGGGATAACTTTCATCGTTTATGATATGAGAGAATTTGGTCAATCACAATTTTATCTAATGCATGTGACATCGTACATGATTATAATATGGAATATGCTAAAGAATATTTTGTTACATTAAACACTTTTTTAACAAAATGGACTAAATTACAAACTTTTTATGAATACAATGACTTAATTATAAACTTTTAAACCATAGGAATCTGGTTGCAATTCCACTGAAACTATAAAAACATCTCCAACGGTGAGTTTTAATTTAATATCAATTTGAATCTCATATAATGACACATCAGCATTTGTGAGATCATATCTCACTTGAGACTATATTTGAGATAACATCTCCAATATTTAGTTTTAATTTAATATCAATTTGGACCTCACACAATATCTATAACAATATATCTATATCTATAACAATATATAATGAGAAAACATGGAGTTTGGTGTCCAAATTTCACTTCCAATAATACCCCTCTAATTAACCCATTATTATTTTTCACTTTTTGTCCATAAACTCCTTCACTACACTTCAAATAACCTCTGTTAGTTAATTCTCCACTCATCTACTCCATTATTTATCCATCTACTACATTCTCTCATTTTATTTTTTAATTTTCAATCTTAACTATAACTGCTTTTTTTCTACAAATACTTATTTACGGTCTTATTCCAAATTTCTCTTGTTTTTTTTTTTCTCCCATATAACATTCCAAAATATTGCAAAGAATATTGGTTCATGAAATGACACATGGCCAGTGAATTTATTTTATCAGAAAGAAACAATAGATGACATGTTCAGAAGGTCATTTATATTTATGGTCGTCTCTAACACTTTTGCTATAACTCAAATAACAAGTTTTTTTTTTTAATTACAAATATATATCTTATGTTACCTTACGTGCAAATGTTTACTCCCAACATGAGTATGGTATTACATGTGTGGCTTTCAACTTTTAATTTTTTTTCTTCTGCATCACATTCTAAAATACTGAAAAGAATATTGAATCGTGGAATGGTGCATGGCAGGTAAATCATCTAACAGAAGAGATTAATAGAAGACCTTTTTAAAGAACATTTACAACTACACGTTTCACCATTGTTAACCAACATTATTAGCTAAGACTTTGTATTATTATCGGAATCTGACTTCCGGCTATGTCTTTTCTGAAACTTTTTCTTTACGTATTTTTTTAAAAAAATATTCTACACATTTCAGGTCGTACTTTATATTTATACTATTTTTAAAGAAAAAAATTAATTAAAACATATTTTAAATATAAAAGATAATATTTTGAAACAAATTACATATTAGTGCACGCTAGAAGTTCATATATAATACCAAGAGAATCAAAAGAGATAAACCAACCAATGATAATAAGAATAAATTAATATAAACTTATATATGTTGGATAAAGAGCATGTATAAATATAACTTCCAATATTAATATGTTAAAATAAACAAAAATAAAATAACATAATTAAATACAATTATACGGTGAAAAAAAATTCTAGCATAATTATCTATAATAATTTATAATCTATAACAATATATAATGTGAGTATAAAGGGTTTGGTGTCCAATTCTTAATTTTCTATTTTGACCTTCGATAATATTTTATTAATATGGTTATTAAACTAAAATTAACAAATAAAAGTCTGACATTGTAATTTTACCAAACCTTATTATAAAGAGAGCAGTTTTTAACAGTTATTTCTACGGTCAATCATGGAGTAGTTTCTACTTTCTATGCAAGTTAATTATAATATTTGTTAGTTATGAAGAAAATCATAATGCTAAACTATTGAGGCTTTCTATTTCTGTACTATTTTTTTTTCTTCTTCCATAAAAACATTCTTCCTATCTCTATAATGTAAGCTTGAATTTATCATTTTTTCTTCCATAATATAATTTGTTTATTTATTTATATTTTGCTTTTATTTATTTTTAAATGATGAACATGAAAAGGTCCTGAATATGATATCTAAGAATTAATGGAAGCAAGAAGTTGGATGAATGATGAAAATATGAGAGTAAAAACTACTGCATCACGAAAGTATCAAGACCAAATTCTCAAAGAAGGAGAATCAATCAATCTTAGCAAATGGAACCGAACAAGAAAATGTACAAGATATAGATAAGAGAAATGATATAATACATATGTGACTTTTTATGAACAAGTGATATTCTAGATTCTACATGTATAATAACATTGAATTTTATTCGGCGATATATAATTTATTTATTTTAAGAGAGTTTTGGCTTATGGAAGAATATATAATTATATTTGATATTCATGTAAAAAGAGATTAATTAGTTGAATATAACCTATGTTATAAACTTTTCTTCTATTTAAAAAGAGATGATATACCCAATTGTGAAAAATAAATCTGAGCCTTTATAATATTTTCACAATTTTTCTTATCTTTTGGTATTCACAATTTTTCATTTTTTAATCTTTATTAATAAAAAATACACAACATGAAGAATTCATTGTAATTTATTCTAATTTATAAGTGAAGAATATATATCTTTATATTATATTATATTATATTATATATATATATATTGAGTTTTAATAACTACTGTGTTCATTTATATAAGGTATTTTATACTAAATATATTTAAGTCAATTACTTATTTATATCTTCTAGCCACTTTATTTATTTATTTATTTATTTATTTTTGTCTTAGATGAGATCCAAACCTCACACTTCTTATAAATTACAACAGAAAAGAGGTAATATCAGGTAGGATAATGTTATATAAGTTACATCTCATTCTCATCGAATAACCACTTTATATTTTGTCATTGAATTATTATTACTGCATATTCTTAAGAATAATGCTATCCACACACCATTTTATAAAACACCACCTTTACGCCAGTATAAAAGTACCGTTATTATAAGTGGTCACAAAAATAGGGAGGTGTTAATACCTCAATCACTGTATTTTATACGGGTGTTAATTTGGTATTTACTAAAAGGGTGTGTGTAGCGGAACCGTATTCTTAATTTTCAATGTCGTTGAATGTTTCATTTTTGTGATTTTGCTTTTTTTTTCTTAAAAAAAATACTAAAATAATTCAATCTTAGTTCGCCTATGTAATGATTGATAGTAGTTATGAGTTTATCTTAAGTTTTTTTAACGTGGTGTTCATTTTTAAGTGTAACCAAAATTAATATAAATTCATTACTTATTTGAATTTAATTTTGATGCACTGACGGTGTAAAGAATTTTACACAGTCATCTAATCAGATTTATGTATTTATTTGACTTTAAAAGTAATGAATTTGAAAATTAATTGCTTTTGATGATGTGGTAACATCTCATTGAATACATATGGGAAACTCTTTTATATTTACGGTGCATAAAAATTAAATTCTACTTACTTTACTTAATTTATTAAATTAAAATTATTATGTTATCGTTATTATGTGTCCATTAAACTAATAGCATAGAAAAACGAGGAGTTTTTAACGAAGATTGATTCATATAATTTTACATTCTTATTTACTTTTTATCAATTTATTAAAAATGTGACATAACATCCTATCAGCATATATTTAACAGAAATATAAAAATAACTAAGAATTATTTTAAATTTCAAACTTTAAAATCAATTCAATTTTATTTTTTAAAGCTAAAATCAAAATTACAGGTAATTTTAATACAATAGTTATACACAATCAAGTTCGACACACGCACGTATTTCCCCGCTTTTAAATTGCTGCAGTTTTTTTTTTCTTTTCCTCAACAAGTTAAGAAGAAGACAACGATGATGACGATGAGGAGGAGGAGGATCGGAGGAGGAGGAATAAGAAGAAAAGAAAATTTGTTTCTGTTTTTCATCAAAAATCATTTATGTTTCTTTAAAATTCGTTTCTATATTTTCATGAAATCCGTTTCTATTTTAACAAAAACCCAATTAAGTTTTTATATGAAAAACCGTTTATGTTTTCGTGAAAAATCCAATTCAGTTTTTATATGAAAATCTGTTTTTGTTTTTCATGAAAATTTAATTCAATTTTTCATGAAATTCTGTTTCTTGTTGTGTTCATGAAAATTCAATTCAATTTTTCATGAAAATTCGTTTCTTTTGTTCAACAAAATCCTATTCTATTTTTAAAAGAAATATGGTTCATTTCAAGAAGAAGAAGAAGAACATGATCAATAGCAACAACAACAGCGTAAAAGTGGAGGAGGAGTAGGAAGAAGAAATAAAAGGAGAAGAAAAGAAAATAGAAAAAGAAGAGTTTGAAGAAGATTACGAAGATGATGGCGTCGCAACTATTACGGGGGCAACAAAGATGGCGGCGGCAGCGACGATAACGACGGCGACGGCGACGACGGCGGTAAGAAGAAGGAGAAAGATGACAACGAGGAGTTGCAGAGAAACTGGAAAGATGTGTTTTCATGATTTTCAAATTTTGAGAGAATTGGGGATTGTGCGTGTAATGCACACTCCAGGTGAGAGCGGATAAAAACACTAGATTCAATTTCGTTGGGTGAATACTTGTATATGTAATGTGATTGATTTTAATACAATAAAAATTCTAGCATTATTTTTTTAGTCTCAATTTCTCAGTCTCAGTCTCAATCTCCAAGTCTCTGCCTCTCCTCCAAACGCACCCTAAAATATTGAAGTCATGAATATTGATAAAGAATAATTTGAAAGAGCGAATAATATATTCCTATAAATTATAATAATTATATTAACTGAAAATTATTAGAAAAAGCGGCTGAATAGGCACGACAGTGCCTGTGAAGACACTTGTATTTATTAAGTTAAATTAACTTGCATTAAATGAGTTGTACAAGTGATACGGTATTAACTTAGTGATACTGGTAACGCTTTCAGATTTCCTTCCAATGCATACCAAAGTATCAATTCAATTCATTTGTGTTTTCAATATGAATTGATACTCAAAAAGTTGAGGTGTACATTAAATTGAGTGAAGTCGAGTCTTCTTTGACCCAGGCCTGACCCAAAATATACATCGGGTCTATTATTGAGACCATAGCCCGGTTTCAAACCCGATGAAATCTCTTTCTTTTAGGGGCTGGGAAAAACCCGGGTGAAGCTGGGTCTACCCGAATTAAATTTAAAAAAATTTATAAGCAATAATACTATTAATTTTAGCCCCAAATAATTTTTTGCAATATTAATAATAATATTATTATTAACTTATATTACACATAATCAAAGAATTTTATAAATTTATCCAAAGAAAAAAAATGTTATAACTTTCAGCAATAATGTTCAACAATAATTATCAACTAACATATATTGAAATTATTAATTTTGAATTTTTCTCTTTTGTTCGAAATTAAAGAACCATGTTCTTGACTCATGTAATATAATTAAACACCTACATTTTAATTTCTAGAACTAGAAGTTTGACCGTATAATAGTGGGTCTAGTGGGCTCATAACATATTTGGGCCAAACTTTAAAATTTGAAGTAACATATTCATATTTTTTGTGTATAACATAATCATATCATATATAATTTTACAATTACACTACTATAAATTTTAATTTTTTACATTATTTTTATACTACCGAGCCACCGGGCCGAGGTTGGGTGACCCAAGCCTAGGCCCAAACCCGATTTCATATTTTTATTGGGTAGGTTTTATTGGCTTAGACCCTAACTCGGGTTGCATTGAAATCGGGCAAAAATGACCCAAATTTCATCGGGACCGGGTCGGGCCTTGGGCCGGTCCGAACCATAAACACCCCTATCAAAAAGTACACCATTAAAAATGCTTTTGAAGATCAAGTGTATAATTTAACATTGAATAAATACTCAAAATAGTCTTTTAAATTTCCAAGGTGCTTTTAAATGATCTACTTCTTTCAAAAATAATAAAATTAGTCATTAATTTTGTAAATTTTGAATTTTTTAGTCCCTAAAACTAGGGACTATATGTTTTTAGAAATAATAATTATATTTGTACATCAAAATCAGTCACCAATGTATAATACACATTAAAATACAAAATACACATATAGTTTAATTCATATTTAATGTGTATTTAATATTTCATTACGTATTATATATTAGTGCCTGATTTGGTATGCGCCTATTATGACTCATTTAGAAAACCATATCAATCTACCACGGACTCTTAAAAACAAACATAAATCAGACAAAAGTACCATTATTTACGTAATGGCATATTTTGATCCTTTTGTTGCCAATCAATTTAAATGGGTAAATTACCCTAAAATTATATTATAGTTGAGTAGTCACCCAGCTAAAATCTTCAATAATTACTTAATTACAAGGTAGTCAATATTTTTTTAAAAAATCAATATTAATAAACGCAACTATCTGCAATTTGGAATATGGATTTTGGATATTAAGGTTAAAAAATATTGGAATTCTAACTCATAAATTTAAATATTTTTCTAACTTCTAAATAAAAAAAATTGAATTTTTTATATTTTTAATAAACAATATTTAATAACCTGTTCTTGCCACTTCACTGCCTGCTAAGATCAGAAACTAGAAAGTGATGCATCTTTCACTAATTAATGTTTATTGCTTAATTTATTGGGTATTTCATAATAATTATTAGTATTTTATTTGTTCTTATGATCTTATCCTTTGTTTTTTGAGAATTGTTCTTTTTTTTTTCCTCCATTGGAATGCTTTTTCAATGCACTTGTTATGCAAAAAGAGGTAGAGGTAACGTTTCATTTTCTAAAAAAATTTAAAAGTTTGTTGTTTTGGTGTTTATGTTCACTTGTGACTTGTGAGTCATATTAATTAAAAGAAACTTTTTATCTTCTACTCAGTTTTTAGAAGCACACAAGTAAAACAATTCAAGGTTTTGTCCAAACATTCGAAACTACAAAAAATAATAACAGCCAGCCAAGGCAGTTGCCCAGTTCCCCTGCTCAGTCTTCCTCTCCCTCGTGAATGCTTGAAGCCAAACTAAGGCAGCGCGTTAAATTCATTCCTTCATTTCCCCATTATCACTAACCATCTCCATGGATAGAATCAGTTGCCTACCAGACTCAATCCTTTGCGACATTCTCTCATACCTCCCAACCAAACAAGCTGTGTCCACCGGCATACTCTCTCACAGGTGGCGCCACGTTTGGAAGGATCTCCAAGTCATTGACTTAGATGATATACTCTTTTGGAAGTCCTATGATGATCAGGAAGGGCATGGTCGATTTGATTCTTTTGTGAATGCTATTCTATCTCAGCGCAATGCAGGTTCTTACCCCATCCAAAAGTTCCGCCTCATTTGCAACATATTTTCATCGGAAACCATTTCAACATGGCTTGATGCCATCATCGGGCCCCATCTCCAGGAACTGTATCTCCATCTAGATATCAACAATGATTACGTGGATCCACTCAGCTTGCCTGAAGGCATATTCACTTGTCCATCACTCAAGTCCCTTGTTTTGAAACGTGATGTTAAAATCTTTGATGGTCCCGAGGTTTCTAATGTTTATCTGCCATCCCTCAAGAGCCTTGAGGTGCAAATCCTCTCTGGGGATATCAAAGGGCTTTTATCTGGTTGCCCTGCTCTAGAAAATCTTAACCTCAAACTACATGATTTTGGCTCTTATATACCTAAACTCCAGATGCCTCAGACGCTCAAGAGTTTAACCTTTTCAGAACCCTGTAATTATCATGAAGAGACCAAAGAGATTTGTCTCCGAGAAATATATACTCCATCTCTGGAATACCTCAATTTGAGTATAGACCACCCAGACTTCGATGGGATACATGTTTCGGTTTTGAATTTTCCCAATATGGAGGAGGCACATCTCTCTATTTATTATGAATGTGCTGAGAATGTTGATTGGGTGCTCCTGCTACTCAGTGAAACAAAATTGTTGGCATTGAAACGTTCCACAGCAGAGGTAATGTTCTTATTATAATCCCATGATTCCTCAAGCTAAGTGTTAGATGTAACTCGATAATTTGAGTTTATTACAATAATTATGAATTATATTTAATAATAATCTTCCACACAGTGCATCTTTAGAGCTCCAGCTTTTGAGTTTCCAGCATTTTTCCGTTTGCTCAATCTTGAGGTTGATATTCGATGTTTCAACAAAAGCTTCCTACTAAACTTGCTTCATAATTGCCATGTGCTTGAATGTCTCCTAGTAAATATTTGGGAGGTATGAATACATATCAACTATCAAGTTTAAATTAGTCTCCAAGTTTCTTTTTGTGGTTAGACTGAGTCTAATAGAAACTTCCCCTTTTTTTTTTTGTTATTAGCCTAACAAGGCGGAATTGGAATATAATGGGCCAACACCATCAAACATGGTTCCCAATTGTGTGACGTCGCATCTCAAGAGTTTCAAGTATATAGGATATCAAGACTCTGCAGATGAGTCTGAATTTATTGCATATGTTTTACAAAGTGGACTTGTTTTGAAGACAGTGACAATTCATTTTAAATATAATCTTGAGCAAGCGACAAAGGACGATTTCATCATGAAATTATCTTCTATGCCGAGGGGCTCTACAACATGTCAGCTTAATTTCATTTCATCAACATCTTAATTAACATGGTATGAACTCTAACTATCTCTTTTCACTGTTCCTTGAGAAATAACGAAATATGAACTTGAACATAGCACCCATGATGCACCCATGATTTGGATTTGGTAACTTTGATATTGACAAGTATTTTAATTTATCTGATTCATCCTTAATTATTTTTGGGTGCCTCATCTTTGGAAATTTATTTATGACGTTTAATGCTTTGAGTGCTTTTGTATTGATTTGTTATGCAGGATGATGGCAACTCTTCTCTGATCTCTGGGTAACTGCATATGGTTATGTGCTTATGTTCACAAAGCATGTTGGCTGCTATTTGACTGTGTCGTTAGATTAAAACATTATACAGTGTGTTTTGTGTGAATTTCTGTTTTTGAGGGCAGCTTGGAAGTTAAGACTATACTACTCTTTTGATGTTATTTAGGGTTCAAAATTTCTATATTTTTAAGTTGGATAATTTTTGTTGTGTGTAAAAATTTGTATGCATCGTTTTGCAGAAAAGTGATGTTTTTTTTACAATGAATTGATGAATTGTATAGCACAAACATATTTGTTCTCTGTTGTTGATTGATCAAATCTGTTTACCATAATATCATGTCGGTGGCATCTTAATGTTGTTTTGGTTGCTTAAATCTGAATCAAAATCAGGCTCGTGTTCCACCTAAATTCTTACAATACTTGTTTATTTTGTGAGTGCTTCTTACAAAATACTATGTAATCTGGGTAGTTGAGATATAATGAGATATGGACTTAAGCTTAGACTTTGGAGTGGATTTGCTGAGTTCGATATTGCTAACTTAGAAAGGTTTTGTCTTTTTGTGTGTGTGTGTGTGTGATGTGTAAAATGTGCATGGTAATTAAAGACGAAATTCCATGATTTGTAGAAAAAAAATGATTTTCTGAGTATGGGTTGGAATCTAGGGAACTCTTGATCTTATAGTTTGTAGCACATGATGATTAGGCACTATCAATTCAGATTTTTTTTATGAACATGACAGGATTATGCAATGATAACGATTTCTGCACTAGTGTTGTTTTTCCCTTTTTATGAATTTATCTTTCTGTGGCTGAGTGAATTTCACATTACACAGGGCACTACTCAGAATCATGAATGATGTTTATGATCTTTAACTTGGGAGTATTCTTTTGAAGCCTTGAATTGTTTCTCTTTGCAAGTTTGATATTTAAGATCGGAAGTCAAAACATAAACTATGACTACTTCTGGGGAAAAAAATTATTTAAATAAAACAAATATTTTACTAACTAGAATAAATATTCTTTTAAAAATTTATGTGATTCGTTGTTGATGTGTGAGTCAGGAAGAGAGATTATTTTAAAATTAGAGAGGAAAAACATAGAGATTTTGGGTTAAATTGAAAGTTTACGTTTTAAATTTGATGCATTTATATTAATAACCAAACTGTGCAATTTTGTGACTGGTTGTTGCTGTTGTTGGCATGGGGATGGTGTTGAAGGGCTGGCACTGGCAGTGGCCTTACGGTGGGGTGGTGACAGCTATGATGGAGAGGGGAAGAGCGATGATTGACCAAAATCCCATTTAACATGGTATGAACTCTCACTATGTCTATTATCCTTTTTCTTGATGAAAACTGTTGACAAAATATCATCATGGAGTCTTGAAGGTTTTAAAATTATTTTAGCTGTGTAAGATTGAGTCAATTTTAGGTTAAAATATTTGTTCCACCTAAATGTCATGATTATGATGAATAAATGTGTTTGGTGCCCTGTTCCTTGAGAATAGATGAAATATGCACTTGAACATTTTTGGTGGTTTGGATTTGCTAACTTTGATTTTCTTAAGTATGTCCAATTCTTTGGCTCATCCTTTTCTTTTTGGTTCCTCATCCTTGGAAATTTATACATGTCGTTTAATGCTTTGTTGAATGGCAAAAATGCAAAATATATGGATTTGTGATGCAGGTTGATGCCAACTCTTCTCTATGGGCAACAGCCAAGCAGTTTCCTTGTTTTACGGTTATGTACTAATGTTCACTAAACATGTTGGCTGCTATTTGACTACGTAGTATGTTGCTAGATTAAAGCACTATATATTATATTTTGTGTATGAATTTCTGCTTTTGAAGGCAGCTGGGATGTTAAGACTAAGTTATCCACTGCATATATTATTGAGGACTAAATGCCATAATTTTGCAGAAAAGTTGTTTTACTATGAATTGTATAGAATAAGCTTACGAGCATAGCAGATTTGATTACGCACTACCACCAATTCAAAATTTTTTTGTCTTCACTCTTCACTGCTGGTGATGAATGTGACAGGATTACGCAATGCTTTGTGAACAATTTCATGTATGTTTATCCAATCAAATCTAGCCATAATACACTGACTGGTTTAATTTAGCAACCTTCTTCAAAAATAGGTTAAAATGTGAATTTTTTATTATTTTCATACGCTACATTTTACGTAAGATTTATATTCACCTGAATATATTTTTTCTTCACATTTTTCATCGATATTCTTTAAAAAAGAAAGTCTTGGTAGCCGATATTAAGGAGATAATTAATAGGAAGCCAATATCTTTTTTTCTTCTTTCTCTTTTTCCTTTTACTACCCACTATTTCTCTAATTACACTCATTGGCTCCCTATTGGTCCCCTAACGTTGGTTCCGTAACATTATTCTCTTTGAAAATATTCTCAATTTGTATGAATCAAAGTTGTATATCTTAGAAAGTTTAAAGTGTGTCAAAGAAGAGAAAAAATGTTATTTTATTATTCTAAAATAGAAAAGAACGTCATATTTAGGGAATTATCTATTAATTTTTGTGACTTCAATTTAGTCATTTAGGATGCGTTTGGTTCTACGTACTGAGACCGAGAGACTGAGACTCAGTATTGTGTTTGTTGGATAGAGACTGGAACTAAAATTTCAGTCGGAGGAACTATAAGACTGGGACTGAACTTTGATAATATTTTTTTACTCAAATATTCTCAATCAACATTATAGTTTCCAATATCAACATTTTATTTTTGCTTCATCAACTTAGTTTAATCTTTATCTCTCAGTCTCTATCTTTAATTAATTTTAAACCAAATACAATAAACAAACCTATTTCAGTCTTATACTCGGTTTGGTAATGTTGTGGCTCTCAAAAAGCGGCTGAGCTCTTTGTGCTCTCAAAAAGCAACTGACAGAGAGTCACATGATAACCGTTTGGTAAAATAACTCAAAATTGCTCTCAATAAGCAGAAGCCACACATATCGCGTTTGGTAAATATATTTGATAGTTGCTCTCAAACTAATAAATTACTACTACGAACTTTTTGTTAGTATGTAATGCATTAATATAAATTAAATATAATTAATTGAGGATAAAATTGGTTTTTTATTAAAATATAAGGTTAATTTGTCATTTTGCTTTTTGAGGAGCCAGATGCAGCTTTGAAAAGCTATTCTTGAGGGCTCTCAAAAGCACTCTCGGCCTTTGAGAGCCGGGGGCAAAAGCTCTGGCTTTTTGAGTTACCAAATGCAAAAAGATGACTCCTGCTTTTTTAGAGCAGGAGCACTTGACCGAAAAACTTTATCAAACCCACCCTTAGTCTCTCAGTTTGAGTCCTCCGATTTTAGTGTCCAGTATCAGTCTCTCTCAAACACACCCTTAGATATGATATCTTTCGTTAATTCTAATGTTTTCGTCGTGATAAGGATTTAATTACAATATTTAAAATAGTGTAAGAACATAATTGAAAGGGAAAAAAGTATTCAGACAAATTTGGTAAAATTATAAGAACTAATAAAGTAATTAAAAAAACGAATTCTATTTGCACACCAAAATTAGTCACTAAAATCAGCCACCATATATATTTCGATGTATTTTGTATTTCAAAATGTATCATACACAAATGATTAATTTCAGTGGCTGATTTTAATAAACACCTAGCATAATCCTTAACAAAATATTTAAAAAATTCAATTTATTTATAATGACAATTTTACTTTTATTTTTAATTTGGCTAATATTGATTAATTAATTGTTAATTATAATACTTTCTTATAAAAAAAAAAAAACTCTACTTATTAAAAAATTCTTAAAAAATAAACTATTATTAGTAGTTTATGCTAAAATAAAATTGAGTGACCCAAATCATCGCCAATCACATTCAATCGACCTCATAATTTGAGTCTTCCGTCTCTACTATCCTTCTCATTTTAATTTAAATACAGCTGTTGCCGCTCCTTCAGCCAAACTCACCACCATCGCCGGCAGCTCCGTCTGTGTTAGACCACCCACTGCATTCTCGGTACGCCTTTTCTTTCTCGTTCTTGATTTTATTAATACTCCACTCATTGCTCCTTTCATTTTCTTTATTATCTCATCATGATTATCAGATTCTTAATTCTCAAGCTAAACCAACCAGATTACCAGAGTTAAATTGATTCCGTTTTTTCCCCCTTAAACCCTAAACCCTAACCCTAACTCTCTGCAGAGACAAAATTGAGAAAGGCCAAAGCATCAACATGGATAGGATCAGTTGCCTACCAGACTCAATCCTTTGCGACATTCTCTCATACCTTCCAACAAAACAAGCTGTGACCACCAGCATCCTGTCTCGCAGGTGGCGCCACGTTTGGAAGGATCTCCAAGTCATTGACTTAGATGATGAACCCTTTCGGCGGTCCTCTAACTCTGAGAACTGGGAAGCTCGATTTGAGGCTTCTATGAATGCTATCCTTGGTCAGCGCAATGCAAATTCTCACCCTATCAAAAAATTCCGCCTCACTTGCGAAATAGATTCAGAGGAAACCATCTCAACATGGCATAATGCCGTCATTGGGCCCCATCTCCAGGAACTCTATCTCCATATCATTAAAAGCAATGATGAAAGCGATAGATTCAGCTTTTATCTAGGCCTATTCATTGGTCGACCACTCGATGAAGCGAACGGAATCATCTTGCCTGAAGGGATATTCACTTGTCCATCACTCAAGTCACTTGCTTTGAAAGGTTATATTACTTTATTTGATGCTCCTGAGGTTTCTAATGTTTATCTGCCATCCCTCAAGAACCTAGAACTGAAAATCCGCTTTGGGGATATCAAAGGGCTTTTATCTGGTTGCCCTACTATTGAAAATCTTAAGCTCCATCTACATATTTATGGATTTTGTATACCTAAACTCCAGATGCCTCAGACGCTCAAGAGTTTAACCTTTGCAGAAAGCTCTTTTTTGTATAAACATATTTGCATCCGAGAAATATACACTCCATCTCTGGAATACCTCAATTTGAGGATAGAGAACATGTCAATGGAGCCTGGGATACAAGTTTCAGTTATGAATTTTCCCAATATGGAAGAGGCCCATCTCTCTATTCGTGAATCTGCTGAGAATGTCGGTTGGGTACTCCTGCTTCTCCAAGCACTCAGTGAAACCAAATTGTTGGCATTGAAAAATCACACAACAAAGGTAACATTCTTATTATAATCCCATGATTCTTCATGCTAAATGTTTGATGTAACTCGATAATTTGAATTTATAACTATAATTAGGAATTATATTTAACAATAATCTTCCACACAGTGCTTATTTAGTGCTCCAGCTTTCGAGTTTCCAGCATTTCACCGTTTGCTCCATCTTGAGGTTGATGTTCCACCTTTCAACAAAAGCTTCCTGCTAAACTTGCTTCATAATTGTCACTTGCTTGAACGTCTTGTAGTAAATATTTGGCAGGTACGAATACATATCAAGTTTAAATTACTATCCCTGTTTCTTTTTTGTTGTTGGCCTGAGTCTATTGGGAAGTGTCTTTTTTTTGTTATTAGTTTGATAAGGAGGCATTGGTATATAATGGGCCAACACCACCAGCCACGGTTCCCTATTGTGTGACATCGCATCTCAAGAGTTTCGAGTTTACTGGATATCAAGACTCTGCAGATGAGCTTGAATTTATTGCATATCTTTTACAAAGAGGACTTGTTTTGAAGACAGTGACAATTCGTTCTAAATATAAACTCGACCAAGTGACAAAGGACAATGCCATCATGAAATTATCTTCTATACCGAGGGGTTCTACAATATGTCAGCTTAATTTCATTGACTAAAATCCTAATTAACATGGTATGAACTCTAAACTATCTCTATTCTCTGTTTTTCGTTGATCATCGTTGACATAATATCACATTGGAGCATTAAAGTTTAAAATTATTTAAGTTGCATAATATTGGGTCAATGTTGTTAAAATATTTAGGCCAGTGCTTCTTAAATGTTTGTTTTTTGGGGTTCCTCATCCTTGGAAATTTATATATGCCGTTTAATATTTAATCCTTTTGAAGTTACATGTATCAATTTGTTATGCAGGTTGATTGCAATTGGCAAATCTAACTATATGGACAACTGCCAAATATTTTCTTGTTTTACTGTTTGTTAAAAAAAATGTTAGCTGCTATTTGACTATGTCACTAGATTAAAGCACTATATAGTGTGTATATTTTGTGTCTAAGTTTCTGCTTTAGTTCTTTTAAAGGCACTTGGGAAGTCAAGACTTAAGACTAATTAAGTTCTGCACTGCATATTATTTACACTCTTGACGTTATCTGCGGTTCAATGTTCCTATATCTTTAAGTTGGACAGTTTTTTTTTGTGATGAGTAGAAGTATGAAACTATGCTTGGTTAATTAGGACTAAATGCCATGATTTAAGTAATTTTTCTGACATTGAATTTTATAGCACATTGTCACAGACATAGTAACTTTGATTAGGCACTACCACCAATTCGGATTTTTTGGTCTTCACTATTGATGATGAATGTGACAGGATTATACATGCTTTTTCACCTAGTTCAAAAAATAGTGTTACACCCTGAAGAATTTCATGTATTTTCATCCAATCAAATCTGGCCATAATACAATTTAATTTTAAGCTATAACTACTCAAACATTTTAAGCAGTTTTTGTGTGATTAAAATTCTAAAGTCAATTTAATTTTCATTGGTTTTTAATCCAAATATAAAAATTAATTCTTAAATTAATTCACTTTTCAATTTATTACAATGAATTGAATTAAATCAATTCAAATTTAACATTTGTTTTTTTATTTCAAAAACACACGCACACATTCTATTCACGGTGTTGACTTTTTTTTATTTTTATCAAAGACAGTTGTATTTTATTTCACTTAATAGAAAAAATGAATACATATAAGTTGGGTCTAACTTGGACAACCAAAAGCAAGAGAAAGTGGGATCTCCACAGGATTTAAAGATTTAAATATCAAATAAACTTAGAGAGAAAAATAGAAAAAATGAATACATATGAGTTGGGTCTAACTTGTACAACCAAAAGCAAGAGAAAGTGGGATCTCCACAGGATTTAAAAAACAAAGAAAGGTGGTATCTTTGAAACTCAAGTTAATCGATCTCAACTATGGAAGAAGATGCGGCTTCGAAGATGTGTTGGCGCACTGGGAGACAGTTGTTGATATTTTTTCATAAATCATAATACCTGTAAGATTATGTAGAAACCACAAGATCTCAATTTAAATTCCACCATTCGAGATTGATTGTTGGTTTCACAGGATATTTTTTCATAAACCATAATACCGTAAGATTATGTAGAAACCACAAGATCTCAATTTAAATTCCACCATTCGAGATTGATTGTTGGTTTATGGAAGGTCAATTCCTGCAAAATACTCTTATGGCATTTTCAACACTAACCGAAAGTTGGTGTCCTGGCTCCAAATTATCTTGAAATCAGCCTCCATTCCAACCTCCATTCCAGATGCAACAGATTAATCGGCAAAGAGTATTCTAATAAGCTTATTCAACGCAAATCTTCACTCCTTCTCTGAGTACTCTAAATGAACAAGAGAAAATTCTAATAGAACACCAGAAAAACTCTATTAGAGCAGAAAACTCTAGCAAAACACTAGGACACAAGAGAAAATCCTAATAGGACACAAGAGAAAACACTAGAGCACTTTGATCTCCCTAGCTTGCTTGAATATTCACGGTGTTGACTCTGATGGAAGTAATGGTAGGATTTTGTATAGTATAAGATTAAAAAAAGAAAAAAACTAAGAATACTAGCTGATAAAAAACAAAGAAGAAGATTGCATTTACTAATGGCTAGCAATCTGTCAAGCCGATGTTATAGTTAATAATTCTCAAAATAAAATTGTGCCAATTTTTTGGGACCATTTTTACAAATCCAATGGATAATATTAACGAGTAATATGTGATAGGTTACAGAGTAATGAAATATACATAAGTTAATAATGTAAAAGTTAAATATTCTACCCGTACATATAATTTAAATTTAATATATTTTCAATGTAAAAATATTTTAGACTTGTATTCAATTATGTAACATTATATTACAAAAAAATTTTTTTTCTGTTGATTTTATAATTAATTATTCAAAAGAATGAATGTACTAAAATATTTTAACCAATGTATAAAATTAAACTCATAGTTATATATTATAATTTTTTATTATTTTTTATAAAATTTTACTCACTGATATATTGAAAAACTTTGAAATCTGATTCTATATTAGTATATTTGAATTACTTCTATTGTGGCGAGAAGAGGAAAGAAAAATCTTATCATGAACATTGGGGAAAGGGTAAAGAGTTGAAAATTAAGACATAAATTAGTTAGACATTTATCTTGAAAATTGTGTTATTTAAATTCTATTAATTTTAAAAAATAAATTTATACATTTATTTTTATTGTATTCATGTAAAAAACTCTTTATTGTAAAATTGTCATTTTAACAAATAGGAAAGTTTCACTTTAAATTTATTTTGATCAATTTAAGGGATTTTTTTTTTAAAAAATTTCTCTAAATAAAGTAAAGAAGTTTATAAGGTGGTAAAGTAATATTTTAATTATTTTTTAGTTTATAACTTTTATTACTTGTGAGTTCATCACCATAAATTAAGGATGGTTAAAATATATTTTTTAACGTGATTAATAATTGTAGAGAACTTTGATTTTTTTTTCCTCAAAAAGCTTCTTGGCACAAGATAATATATTTAAAATATTGGGTATGTTTAATAAAACTGTCCAAATGGAAATGATGGTTTTTTTTTTTTTGTAAAAATAAACAAATTACAAGCAGAAAGCAAATCAACAAAGGAAAAGGTTTCCAGTGACCACAATGAAGTGATCAACATCAAGGAGGAATTACTGCAATAAGGATCCACGCTCAATCCAAGTTGAAAGAGGAATCTTAGAGTTTGCTCCCTCTTGGCTAACCAATCAACTTTTTATTTTCTGCTTGGTTATTACTTTTTATAGATAAAGTTTAGGGAGCTTCTAATTTGTTAGCTAATAAAGGGGCAAATAAATTTTTCTTTTTTTTCTTTTACCATCCACTATTTTCCTAATTACACTGGGCTCCCTAACATTAACATTGACTCCCTATCATTATTCCTTTTTATATATCAAGCCACTTGCCCAGTTTCTCTATTCAATCTTCCTTTCCCTCCTCTTTATCGTTCTCGTTTGAAAATTTAGATACAGTCTTCCTTTCTTCTTTCATTTTCCTTCTTCTTTTCCTGAACTAAGAATCGCGTTAAATTGATTCCTTGATTTCCCCTTAATCTCTAACCCTAACCCTCTCCAAATGCCAAATCCTGAAGATGGATAGGATCAGTTGCCTACCAGATTCGATCCTTTGCGACATTCTTTCATACCTCCCAACAAAAGAAGCTGTGACCACCAGCATCCTCTCTCGCAGGTGGGGCCACGTTTGGAAGGATCTCCAAGCCATTGACATAGATGATAAACCCTTTTGGAAGTACTACAATGATGAGGAGAAGGAGGAACAGCATGCTCGATTTAATTCTTTTGTGAATGCTAATCTATCAAAGCGGAATGCAGATTCTTACCGCATCCAAAAGTTCCGCCTCAAATGCACAAGTTCACGGGAATCCATTTCAAAATGTCTTGATGCCGTCGTTGGGCCCTGTCTCCAGGAACTGTATCTTCATCTCTATATCATCGATGGTCACGGAGATCCAATCAGCTTACCTGAAGGGATATTCACTAGTCCATCACTCAAGTCCCTTGCTTTGACAGGTTATATCAGTTTATTTGATGTTCATGAGGCTTCAAATGTTTATCTGCCATCCCTCAAGAACCTAGAGCTGCAAATCCCCTTTGCGGATGTTGAAGGGCTTTTATCTGCTTGCCCTGCTATTGAAAATCTTAACCTCGATCTATTTCATTTTCGCTATTTAATACCTAAAGAGTTTAACCTTTTCAGAAAACGCTTATTATTATTATGATAAAGAGGATGATTCTGATGAAGAAAAGACTAATGAGTTTTCTGTCCGAGAAATATACACTCCTTCTCTTGAATACCTCAATTTGAGCATATACAACTTAAAAAACGAAGTTGCAATACAGGTTTCAGTTATGAATTTCCCCAATATGGTTGAGGCACATCTCTCTAGTTATGAATCTGCTGAGAATATCGGTTGGGTGCTGGAGCTTATCCAAGCACTCCGTGAAACAAAATTGTTGGCATTGAAAATATCCACAACAAAGGTAATATGCTTATCATAATCTCATGATTCCTCAAGCTAAATGTTTGACGTAACTCGATAATTTGAATTTGCAACTACTATTATGAATTATATTTAATAACAATCTTCCGCACAGTGCATATTTAGTGCTCCAGCTTTCGAGTTTCCGGAATTTCACCGTCTGCTCCATCTTGAGGTTCAAGTTCCATGTTTCAAGAAAAGCTTCCTGCTAAACTTGCTTCATAATTGTCCTGTGCTTGAACGTCTCGTACTCGAAATTTTTTCAGGGGTATGAATACATATCAAATTTAAACTAATATTCATGTTTCTTTTTGTTGTTGGCCTGTTTCTATTGGTAAGTGTCTTTTTTTGTTATTAGGATGATGACAAGGCTGAATTGGAGTATAATGGGCCAACACCACCAACTATGGTTCCCAATTGTGTGTCATTGCATCTCAAGAATTTTAAGTATACAGAATATCGATACCCTGCAGATGAGCATGAATTTATTGCATATGTTTTACAAAAAGGACTTGTTTTAGAGACAGTGACGATTTGTCTTTCCAACAAAAAGACAAAGGACGATCACCTCAGGAAATTATCAGCTATACCTAGGGTCTCTGCAACATGTCAAATTAATTTCATTTGATCAAAATCCTAAGTAACCTGGTATGAACTCTTCCTATCACTTATTGCTGTTATTCATTGATTATTGTTGACAAAATATCCTGTTGGAGCCTTAAAAGTTTAAAATTATTTAAGTTGCATAACATTAGATCTATTTTAGGTTTGTGCTCCACCTAAATTCTTAAAATATGTGTTAAGACTTCTGAATAAATTTGTCTCATCAATGATTTGGATTTGGTAACTTTGATTCGCCAGTATTTTCATTTATCTGATTCAACCTTAATTATTTTTTGGAGCACTCATGGTTGGAAATTTGTTTATGCCGTTTAATGCTTTGAGTGCTATCTAATTGTTATTGATTTGTGATGCAGGATGATTGCAAGCAACTCTACTTTGATCTTTGGGTAACTGCATACGGTTTATGTGCCTAAGTTCACAGAGCCAATTGGCTTCTATTTGACTGTGTCACTAGCTTAAAGCACTACATAGTATATTTTGTGTGAATTTCAATTTTTTTAAGGCAGCTGAGAAGTTAAGACTAAGTTATACACTGCATATGATTCTACTCTTTTGATGTTATCTAGGGTTCATTATTTCTATATTTCTAAGTTGGATATTTTTGTTGGGCGTAAAATTATGTATGCTTATTTTGCGGAACAGTGATTTTTTCGACAATGAATTGATGAATGGTACAAACATAGCAACTTTGATTAGGCACTGCCACCCATTCAGATTTTTTTTTGTTCTTCACTATTGGCAATGCATAAACCGTTTAAGCAGTTTTTGTATGATCAAAATTTTAAGTCAATTTAATTTTCAAACTAGTAATACGTGATGGGATACCAGAGTTAATGATATACAATGATGACAACTAAAATTTGCAAACTAGAAAATATACAGAAAACCCAAAGTAATTAAGACAATAATAAAGAGAATATAAATAAATGGTACAATTATAATTTCTTAAAATATGGAAAAATAGTTAATAGACTCATGTAAATTATAAAAAAAATTACCCTCATATAAAGAGTTTACACATAAGAAACTCAATTAATTCTTTTTTTAATTTTCACTTACTAAATCCAAGCAAAACTATATGTATGAGTCTGAAGTCTAATTTTATATTTATATTATTACTTCGAAATCTATTTTATTATTATTATATATATAAAAGTTATACCAAGTTAGGATAGATTAGATTTTGGCCATTTCACTCTTTCTAAGTATGCCATATCAGCATTTTTGCACACGTGGCATTATTACAAGTTCAACCAATCATGTTCAAGAAAAAAAAAAGCCTTCTTCAATAACTCCTTTAATTAATTAAATTTCATATATTATTATTCAATAGAAACATAATCTACAATAAATAGCCACATTAAAATTATCATAAAAATAATAATTATAAAAATTATAAGTTACATATATTTAAATTTTATATTGTTTAGCCTATATATGTATTATATAAGACTATTATTATTATTATTTCTTTTATATACCTTTTATTTTTTTATTTTATTTTTTTCGAAAAATAAGAGCACTTCAAAATTATATCATGAAGCACAATCATCTAAAAAATATAAAAAATAGATATATATCATTCTTTCCCTTTATACATTTTTTTTATAATAAGGTAATAATTTTCGAATAATTATATTTTAAAATATTTATCATGATACTTATATCACGTGTATACCACTTTATTTTCCACATACAACTTAAAAAGAGACCATACAATTATAACCTCCTTAATAAATTAAAGTAATATTACTCAATTGAAATTTAATATATATAATAAATACAATAAAATTTACATTAAAAGAGTCATAATCATAATAATTATAAAAGAAGTTACAAAATATCAAATTTCACATGTACAACTTCACCAAAAAAAAAAAAATTCCACATGTACAAGACTCTTATGGTGATTAATGCATTTCACAAAACCAATTATAAAAAATCTCAATCACAAATTGATGAAGTACCATCATCCGTCAAATATCAACAAAGACACATATGCTTGATTAGTTCTGTTCGTTTATGGTGACGAATGAAGATAAACCACTTTATTTAAAAATGATTATATTGAACTAAAAGGTATTATTTTTTTGACATTATAAGGTATGAACAACAAAACTTAATGCATTTTAAAATAATTGTAGAAAAAACTCTAATAATTGTTTTTATACCTTTTTTATTATTGTATAATACATTTTTTATAATTATAAACTTAAAATTCGCACTTATTACAATTTTTTATTTGTAGCCCGTTTTCAAAGTTCTGTTACTCAAAAAAAAAAAAATCAAAGGACACAAAAAAAAGTTTAAAATGTTTCATGAACAAATTAAAAAAAAAATTTAAGAATAATTTCCTAAAATGGCAAGGAACCTCACTACATGTAATATGATTCATAAATTTAGAGTTTTGATACAAGAGTGAAAAGTATTAAGTCCAATAAATACAATAAAGAAAAACATCAAATAAATATTAGCTTTTTGTCTAACTCTATCATAAAAATATTCAATTTTCTTTCAAAAAATCAAAATAAATCATATCCTTAATTTATATTAAGGATGGGTAATCTTTTACGTCATAAAATTTTCGGTAAAAACTAAACTATCTTTAAGGATTTCTTCGACTTTAAAATAACTCATAAAATTTAATTTTACTTTAAAATCGTACTTTTTAAAAATATACAAATCTTCCTTTATTTTAGGCGGGTATGTTTGACGGCTATAATAACACAACCAATAATACAAATCACAAAAAAAAAAAAAACACTTCAAATTTAGAAAACATATTTATTCTATAAAATTAATCCTTAAACAATGTAACATTAATTAAAATAAATACATGCTAAAATAATTTATCCATCCGCGCATCGCGCGTGGGTCATAATCTAGTTTCTATAGCGGCAAGAAGAGAAAAGAAAAATTTTCTCATGACTTCATATTAAGACATTTCAGCATGTTGGCAAGTTTTACTGAGTTTATAGAATATCAAGATGATGCACATGAGCGTGAATGTATTGCATATTTCGTATACAAATGGGACTTGTTTTATGTTTCATATAATATGAAGTTATGAACTTTCACTTTGTTATCTGTTGATGATTGATCAAATATGTTTACTAAAATATCATGTTGGTGGCACAAAAATTGTTTAGGTTGCTTAAATCTGAATCAATGTCAGGCTAGTGTTCCACCTAAATTCTTAAAATATCTGTTGATGTTTATGGATGCTTCTTACAAAATACTATGTAATCTGATTTGTTGAGAAATAATGAGATATATGGACTTCAGCTTAGACTCTGGGGATTGGATTTGCTAACTTTGATATTGCTAACTTAGAAAGCTTTTGTCTTTTGTGTGTGTGTGTGATGTGTAAAATGTGCATGGTTAAGACTAAAATGCCATGATTTTCTGACTGTGGGTTGGAATCTAGGGAACTCTTGATCTTAGAGTTTGTTGTAGCACATGATGATTAGGCACTATCAATTCAAATTATTTTATGAACTCGACTGGATTATGCAATACTTTGATAACGATTTTCTGCACTATTGTTGTTTTTCCCTTTTGTATGAATTTATATTTCTGTGGCTGAGATATATGAATTTCACATTACACAGGGCGTATACAAAATCATGAATGATGTTTATGATCTTTCTTTAGGCTGAGATATCAATTTTTTTAAATAGATTTGTATATTTCTCTGCATTGTATTCACACAAAAACTTGTTTATCATTAAGATATTATTTTTCTTTAAAATTTTAGTGGAGCTTGATTTTATTGTTTAATTTTTTTCTTAAAAACTTTTTAGCATAAGATAATATACTTGGGTTTGTTTAATAAAAGAGTAATGCTAGGTAACCAATAAAAATTCAGTCAATATCAACCAACAACTTGAATTAAATGTCCTATTTCTTTAGGATTTAGATGCTGTGATTCTAGGTTTTGGATATTCTATTTATTTAGGTTTTGGATGTTCTGATTCTAGGTTTCGGACGTTCTGTTTAGTTGATAACTACTTTTTATTTTCTACTCGGTTTTCAGAAGCACAACTAAACAATTCAAACATCCGAAACTAAAGCCCAGTTCCACTGTGGAGTATTCCTTTCCCTCTTCTTTATGTTTCTCGTTTGAAATTTTAAATACAGTCTTCCATTCTTCTTTCATAAGCCGAACTAAGCAGCGCGTTAAATTGATTCCTTCATTTACCTTGTTTTCTCCATACACAAAATTGACAAAGGCCAAACCATCAAGCAACAAGCATCAACATGGACAGAATCAGTTGCCTACCAGACTCTATTCTCTGCGAAATTCTCTCTTACCTCCCGACGAGAGAAGCTGTGACCACCAGCATTCTCTCTCGCAGATGGCGCCATCTTTGGAAGGATCTTCAAGTCATTGACATAAATGACGATGATACCTTTTGTAAGTACAACGATGATGCGAAACGGCATGCTCGATTTCGTTCTTTTGTGAATGCTATTCTATCTCAGCGTAATGCGCATTCTTGCCCCGTCCAAAAGTTCCGCCTGTCTTGTCATTGTTCACAGGAATCCATCTCAACATGGCTTGATGCCGTCATTGGGCCCTCTCTCCAAGAACTGCATCTCGATCTCTATTTCATCGATGATGATGGGAATGCATTCATCTTGCCTGAAGGGATATTCACTTGTCCATCACTCAAGTCCCTTGTTTTGAATGGTAATATTATTTTATTTGATGATGAGGTTTCCAATGTTTATCTGCCATCCCTCAAGAACCTAGAGATGCGAATCCTCTATGTGGATATCCACAAGCTTTTATCTGGTTGCCCTGCTCTTGAAAATGTTAACCTCGATCTTGTGAAATTTGGCTTCTGTATAAGTAAACTAAAGATGCCTCACACGCTGAAGACTTTAACCTTTTCAGAACCCGGCTATGGTTATTATTACGTAGAGAAGACTAAGAAGATTTATCTCCGAGAAATATATACTCCATGTCTGGAATACCTCAATTTGACTATAGGTAGGTTAGAGGACTTTGCGATACAGGTTTCAGTTATGAATTTCCCCAATATGGTGGAGGCACATCTCTCTATTCGTGAATGTTCTGAGAATGTCGATTGGGTGCTCCTGCTTCTCCAAGCACTCAGCCAAACAAAATTGTTGGCATTGAAAGATTCCACAACACAGGTAATATGCTTTTCATAATCGAATGATTCCTCAAGCTAAATGTTTGACATAACTCGATAATATGAATTTATAACTATAATTCTGAATTATATTTAATAATAATCTTCCACACAGTACATATTTAGAGCTCCAGGTTTCAAGTTTCCAGAATTTCACCGTTTGCTTAATCTTGAGGTTGATCTTCCATCTTTCAACAAAAGTTTCCTGCTAAACTTGCTTCATAATTGTCCTGTGCTTCAACGTCTCGTAGTAAATATTTGGCCGGTATGAATACATATAAGTTTAAACTAGTCTATCCGTTTCTTTTTGTTATTGTCATGAATTTATTGGGAAGTGTCTTTCTTTTGTAAGCTTTACGAGGAGGAATTGGAATATAATGGGCCAACACCACCAACCATGGTTCCCAATTGTGTGATATCGCATCTCAAGAGCTTTGAGTATACAGTGTATGAATACGGGTATGAATACTCTGCAGATGAGCGTGAATTTATTGCATACATTTTACAAAGAGGAATTGTTTTGAAGACAGTGACAATTCATCTTGAATATCATCTCAACCAAGAGAGAAAAGATGATATAGTCATGATATTATCTGCTATGCCAAAGGGTTCTACAACATGTCAGCTTAATTTCATTGGCCAAAATCCTAATTAACATGGTATGAACTCTAACTATCTTTTTAGTTGATCATTATATTGTTGACATAATATCATATTGCAGCCTTAAAGTTTAAAATGTTTTAAGTTGCATAAAATTGGGTCAATGTTGTTAAAATATTTAGGACAGTGCTTCTTAAAAGTTTGTTTTTTTGGGTTCCTCATTCTTGTAAATTTATATATGCCGTTTAATCTTTAATATTTTTGAGTTACATGCACAAATTTGTGATGCAGGTTGATTCCAATTGGCAAATCTACTGTATGGACAACTGCCAAATGTTTGCTTGTTTTATTGTTTATGTTAAAAAAAAAATGTTGGCTGCTATTTGACTACGTAGCTAGATTAAAGCACTATGTATGGTATATATTTTGTGTCTGAGTTTCTGCTTTGAAAGTCAATTGGGAAGTTACGACTAATTAAGTTATGTACTGCATATTATTTACTCATTTGACATTATCTACGGTTCAATGTTCCTATATCCTTATGTTGGATAATCTTTTTGTGATGAATAAAAATATGGATGGTTAATTAGGACTCTATGCCATGATTCTGCAGAAAAATGATTTTTCTAGCAATGAATTGTATAGCACATTAGCACACACATAGCAACTTTGATTAGGCACTACCACCAATTCAGATTTTCTGGTCTTCACTATTGGTGATGAACATGACATGATTATGCAATGCTTTTACACCAAGTTCAAAAAATAGTGTTAGACCCTGAATAATTTCATGTAATTTCATCGAATCAAATATGGCCATAATACAGTGATAGATTTAGTTTAGCAACCTTCCAAAAGATTCTTTTAAGCTAGAAATTACTCATACATTTTTTAAGCAGTTTTTGTATGATTAAAATTCAAAAGTCAATTTAATTTTCACTAGTTTTTAATCCAAAAATATAAATTAACTCTTAAATTAATTCACGATTCAATTTATTCCAATTAAAATCAATTCAAATTTAACATTTGGGCTAGTAAAAGATATGAAAAAAAGAATAAAACCAGCCCCGTCCCCCCAAAGGAAAACAGATTGTGTTTACTAATTACTAGCAAGCAGATGTTATAGTTAAAAATTCTCAAAATTTGTTGGACCAATTTTACAAGTCCCAAGGATAATATTGACGAGTAATTGTCTTTCCAGACATTCATATTTAATAGCCTTTGTTTAAATATAATAAAGTGAACGTCTCCAAATCAAAAGCTGTTTGTTCCTCTAATGTCTCTTCCGGAAGGCGCAATATTCTTTCCGGAGTTTCTGGGATTCGCTTCACTCGGGACCTAGGGAAGTACCTAGGAGTTACGCTTGGTCATTCTAGAGTTTGCAGAGCAACCTTCAATGAGACTATTGACAAGGTCCGAAATCGTCTTGCGGGGTGGAAAGGTAGACTCCTTAAATGAGCTGGCAGACTTTGCCTTATCAAGTTTGTGGTTCCTCTAGTCCTATCTATCATATGCAAGTAAGCTTTTTTCCTAAAGTTGTTTGTAATAAAATTGACTATATCAAGAGAAATTTCCTGTGGGGTGGGAAAACTGATGGTCATTCCTTGAATTTGGTCCCTTGGGCTAAAGTTGTTGCTCTTAGAAAATATGGGGGTTTAGGCATTCAAGATTCTACATGCACAAATTTTGCTCTTTTAGGTAAGCTTGTTTGGAGTCCTTTTCATGATCATGATAAGCTTTAAGCTTTGGGTGCGTATTATATTGGCTAAATATTTAAAAGAACCGATGCTTATGTCTTCTGGAAAGTTTCGCAGTGCTTCTCATGTTTGTCAGAGTATTTTTAAAGCTTGGAATGAATTACATGATGGTTTTTTCTGGAATATTGGAAATTTATCTCATTCTTTTTGGTTCCATGATTGGTTACCAAATGGTAATATTGGCTCCAAGATTCCTCTAATCCAAATTTCTGATACTACCTTAAAAATTGATGATGTTTGGTCCACCTCTTGTTGGGATTTTGGAGTTCTTGATACTGTTCTGCCTGATGTTTTAAAGGATCAGATTAGTGCTATTAATCCTTCTCTCTCTTTTGGTACTGTTCCTGGTTGGTTTTGGAGATTTTCGAACTCAAAAAATTACACCAGCAGGGATGGTTATTTATGGTTGGCTAGTCAATTCTTTGATTGGGATGAGAACCAAAATTGGCTTTGGCTTTGGCGCCTTCAGGTTCCCGAAAAGATTAAATGTTTCATGTGGCTTTGTCTCCTGGAAGCTGTCCCTACTAATTCCTTTCGCTTAAGACGGCATCTTCACAACTCTGATTTGTGTCCTAGATGTAACTTAGCTGTTGAATCAGTTTTTCATTGTGTGAGGGATTGTCCAAAGGGAAAGGCAGTTTGGAAGCTTATGAATTTCACCTCTTCTAGCTTTTTCAATGTTTTGTGTATTCGGGACTGGTTTTTTACCAATTGCAGGAAGCAGGAATCCCTTTTTTGTGCTACTATTTGGTGGATTTGGAGAGATAGAAATAATGAAATCTTTCATGTGGATGATTCTTGGAGCTTGGAGAAAATAGGGGCCTTTGTAGAAAAGTGATTTTTTTTTTTCTAGCAATGAATTGTATAGCACAAACACAGAGATTAGGCACTACCACCAATTCAGATTTTTTGGTTCACTATTGCAATGCTTTTACACTTAGTTCAAAAGTTAGTTAGACCCTGAATAATTTCATGTATGTTCATCTAATCAAATCTGACAATAATACAATGATAAATTTAGTTTAGCAACCTTAGAAAATAGTTTAGAACCTTTTAAGCTATAAAATACTCAATGGCCATGGATTCACTCCTGAAGAATGCCTGATCGAAGGGGAGACTCCAAGAGTGAACATATTCAGGGGCCTATTAGTCCCAAACATTCACCTGGCATGAACAATTGACACATCAGATAATAACTGACATGTCATGGTGGTAACCTATAAGCAACCTGCTTTGTGAGTTTATGTGTCCTATTTCATGAAGTCTCACGGGCCATTTTGGGGTTTTAACAATGTGAGGGGTGGGGTTGTCCAATTTTAAAAATGTTTGGGGCCGGGTTGGAGTTTTACTCAAAAATATAATAACAATTAAAAATTACAAACGAGAAAATAGACATAACTGAATGAACTAATTTAAACAATAGTAAAAAGAATTATTGAGAAGAATGTCAAAAAGCAATGAATATTCTCGTATATATTATAAAAATTTTACTCACTAATCTTGTGATTCTTATCCTTATGTAGTCAGGTTAATAAAAACACATTTTAACTAATAGACAAGTTTCACTTAGAACTTACTTTGACTAATTTAAGGGGATTTTAATTAGAAAATTTGTCTGGAGTGAAAAAAATTATACAGTAATAAAATAATAAAAAAGTCTTGATAGTGAATATTAGGAAGGCAATAGGAAATTAATATTATTTTTTTTTCTTTTCTCTTTTCCATTTTATAATTCACTATTTTTCTAATTACATTTATTGGTCCTATTGATTCCTAACGTTGGTTCCGTAGCATTATTCTAAAATAATATTTTAAAAATCAATTTCCACTTTTATAGTTAAAAATGATAAAATTTTATTATAGTTCACTAGTATCCAAGCAAAAATCTTAAACAGTTACTTAATTATAGGTAGTCAAAACTATTTTTGTTTTATTTTTAAACTATTATTAATCAATTCAGCTATATATCTTTAGATTTATGCAACTTGGAACTCAGATTTATGGGTATTAAGGTTCTCAATTGAAAAAGATGTTTAGAAATGGAAGAATAAGAAGAAGAAATTATTATATTGGACACTTCACTAATTAAGTTTATTGCTTAATTTATTTATTGGGCATTTCATAATAATAATTTTATTTGTTCTTATCCTTTGGTTTTGAGAAATGTTCAGAATTCAGATAATTTATTTTCTCCAATGAAATGCTTTTTCCATGCACTTGTTTTGCAAAAAGAGGTAGGGGGTAACTTCTCATTTTTTTTAAAAAAAAAAAAATTAGCTTGTTTTGTTGTTATAGTATTGGTTCACTTGTGATTGTTGGTCATATATTAATTAAAAGAAACTTTTCATTTTCTCCTCGGTTTTCGTAAGCATAACTAATCAACTCAAACATTCGAAGCAAGTTGCTCAGTTTCTCTGTTCAGTCTTCCTTTCCCTCGTTTTTATCGTTCTCGTTTTACATTTTAAATGCAGTCTTCCTTTCTTCTTTCATATTCCTTCTTCATGAACATCATTACAACCTTAAATACTTAATGCCGAACTAAGCAGCGCCTTAAATTAATTCCTTCATTTCCCCTAAGCCTCTAACCCTTTCCATGGATAGAATCAGCTGCTTACCAGACTCAATCCTTTGCGAAATTCTCTCATACCTCCAAACCAAAGAAGCTGTGACCACCAGCATCCTGTCTCGCAGGTGGCGCCACGTTTGGAAGGATCTCCAAGTCATTGACTTAGATGATAAACCATTTTGGAAGTCCTGCGATGATGAGGAATGGCATGCACGATTTGATTCTTCTGTGAATGCTATTCTATCTAAGCGGAATGCAGACTCTTACGCCATCAAAAAGTTCCGCCTCACTTGCTTTCAAAATTCAGACGAAAGCATGTCAACACGGTATCTTGATGCCGTCATTGGGGACCGTCTTCAGGAACTATATCTCAATCTCAATCTCAATAACATCGATGTTTATGGGGATGCAATCACTTTGCCTGAAGGGATATTCACTTGTCCATCACTCAAATCCCTTGTTTTGAAAGGTTATATTACTTTATTTGATGCTCCTATGGTTTCTAATGTTTATCTGCCATCCCTCAAGAACCTAGAGCTGCAAGTTCGCTTTGTGGATATCCACAAGCTTTTATCTGGTTGCCCTGCTATTCAAAATCTTAACATCGATCTACGAGATTTTCGCTTTCGTATACCTAAACTCCAGATGCCTCCAACGCTCAAGAGTTTAACATTTTCAGAACCCGGTTATTATTATGGAGCGACTGAAGAGATCTCTGTCAGAGAAATATACACTCCATCTCTGGAATACCTCAATTTGAGTATAAACAACTTGGAGGACTATGCGATGCAGGTTTCTGTTATGCATTTTCCTAATATGGTGGAGGCACATCTCTCTATTGATGAATGTGATGATAATGTCGATTGGGTGCTCCTGCTTTTCCAAGCACTCCGCGAAACGAAATTCTTGGTATTGAAAGAATTCACAACAATGGTAATATGCTTATCATAATCCCATGATTCCTCATGCTAAATGTTTGACGTAACTTGAAAATTTAAATTTATAACTATAATTATGAATTATATTTAATAATATTCTTCCATGCAGTGCATATTTAGAGCTCCAGGTTTTGAGTTTGTAGAATTTCATTGCTTGCTCAATCTTGAGGTTGATGTTAAATGTTTCGACAAAAGCTTCCTGCTAAACTACCTTCATAATTTTCATGTGCTTGAACGTCTCGTAATAAATATATGGCCGGTATGAATACATATCAAGTTTAAACTAGTCTTCCTGTTTCTTTTTGTTGTTGGCATGAGTCTAATTGGGAAGTGTCTTTTTTGTTATCAGCCTGACGATGCGGAATATTATGAGCTAACACCAGCAACCATGGTTCCCAATTGTGTGACATCGCATCTCAAGAGTTTCGAGTATACAGGATATCAAGACTTTGAGGATGAGCGTGAATTTATTGCATATGTTTTACAAAGCGGACTTGTTTTGAGGACGGTGACAATTCATCTTAAATCTGATTTTGACCTAGAGACAAAGAACAATATTGTCGGGGGATTAGCTGCTATACCGAGGGGCTCCTCAATGTGTCAACTAAATTTCATTGACCAAATTCCGGTTTAACATGGTATGAACTCTCACTATCTCTATTCTCTGTTGTTCGTTGATCAAAACTGTTGACAAAATATAATATTGGAGTCTTGAAAGTTTTAGAATTATTTAAGTTGAGTAACATTGAGTCAATTTTAGGCCACTGTTACACCTAAATTCTTAAAATAATTGTATGTGTATGAGTACTTCTTACAGAATATCATGCTTAGAATAAATTTGTTTGGTGCCCTGTTACTTGAGAAATAATGAAATATGAGATCTCTGATATTAACAAGTAATTTCAAATTTCAATTCTCCGGTTCATCATTAATCTTTGTACTTTCGGTACCTTATCCTTGGAAATTTATATATGCCGGTTAATGCTTTGAATTGCATGCATTGTGTCATGGCCCAAATTCACCATGACTGGCGCTCAAGGGACATGTCCCTTAACAAGCCAATTAACCAAAATTTTCATAGAAAAACGGACAGAGTCTCCCCTAATTTTTGAACATTACCAAAATGAATACAAACTTTCTGCTTAAATAATCATTATATAATATCAACCATAGCAACATATCCAGTGTACATACATATATATATATCCAGAATCAAACATCTCATAAAGTGTCTCATAAACCATACATAACCGAAACATAGTTAATATCCTATTAGTTCAAGTACCAAGCTAACATAAACGACATGAGGACCCTGCCTGTGACATATGGAGCATTTGACATAGTCTAGATTGGTACAACGGTTCAATCACATACAAATAGGGCCCTTGGATAGAAGAAGGGCTCACCAAGAGAACTAAAACTACTATGGGGCTGGTGGGATGGGACCTGGAGGAACACCTGTATCTGAAAAACATAAGAAGATGATTGGGTGAGTTTTGCAACTCAATGAGTGAACACTATATCTATAACCCACACGAGGCAATACCCAACTTACTTTGAAAATTTCCTTTCTTTTTAGAGATAGCAAGTTTATACCAAATAAATATACCAACA
Source organism: Stylosanthes scabra (assembly GCA_036250425.1). Classification (NCBI taxonomy): domain Eukaryota; kingdom Viridiplantae; phylum Streptophyta; class Magnoliopsida; order Fabales; family Fabaceae; genus Stylosanthes; species Stylosanthes scabra. The sequence goes on from JASCZI010030222.1 coordinate 281,273, forward strand.
AATAGATAAGCAAATATACAATGAATTGAAAGGGGATTCTCATTCCAGAAATCAAATCAAATCGAATACCACACTTGGGCGGCTCCACCTCTGAGGGTAGCCCTTTCCTCTAGTGTGTCCGTACGATATAACAGATCCAACGTGTGGCCTACACGTTAGGCTAGGTAGGAAGATACATATGAATAATGAGAACCCGTATCAAATAATACTTGAGCATCTAAAGAACAAACTTTTAATGTACCTGCCACCACTGCATTAGAAGCTTGAGCATCCTGACGTGTCAAAGCATATACACGTGCCTGACCTCTTCCTCTTTGACCTCCACCTCTGTTATAAGTTTGACCCCTACCACCTGCTCCTCTACCACTAGGACCAGTTGAGTTCCCAACAGACATGGCTGAGGATGAAGGCACTGGTGCTGCT